>JACEIK010000039.1:17900-31633 GCA_018107945.1 Datura stramonium | reverse complement strand
TTTCTAGCTTGATGACCCTCTAAAATCTCTTCTACTTTGCATGCATGGATGAAAATGAGTAATCTGAACTTAACCCCTTAAAAGATCATTATTCATACCCAAAACGTCATATTTAGGCCTTAGGAAGTTAGGAATTTTGAAAAGGCCCTTACTAAATTTGCAGAAAATAACTGTCAGGTGGTCCTAACGGACAACCTGACGGCTCGTGGCCTAGAGCAACGACTCGTCACTCTGCTTGTCAAGTGCACTACATCCTTTATTCTCCTGGGCTCATAATGGGTCACTTCACGACTCATCAGGGGTGACCACGACTCCTGGTCCCCACTCATTAAGTACACTATCTCATCTTTCCTTTTCCCATTATTTTCCTTCCCCACGGCTGACCAACGACTTGTGGGTCCTGACCACGAGGCGGAGCCTCGCCTGTGGGGTCTCAACTCTCTAGGTCTTTTTCTCAACACTCAGGCCTTCCCCACGTGTTACTTGATGACTCGTGGGTTGTCCTCATGAGTCATGGGATGACTCGTCCTGAGACTGCAAATAAAAATTTCCACTTTTTCAGAACCGTTTTCTGTGTCTACTCCAGTTGGGGATTCAGTCGTAGCGAGGCGAGTATATAGAGATTGCCCTATTACAATATTGCATAAGGTTACCTCCATAAACTTAGTAGAATTGGATATGACTGATTTTGACATCATTTTGGGCATGGATTGGTTGTTTGGATGTTATGCTTTTGTTAACTGTAGAACCCGAGCGGTGGAGTTCTAATTTCCAGGCGAACCAGTTTTAGAGTGGAGGGGTGGTTCAGCGGTACCTGTAGGCTGCTTTATCTCCTATCTCAAGGCTCAAAAAATGATTGCTAAGGGTTGTATTTACCATTTGGTTAGGGTTAAGGATGCCACATTCAAGACCCCGATCATTCAGTCAGTCCCTGTGGTATGTGAGTACCCCGAGGTATTTCCAGATGTCCTACCAGGTTTTCCTCCCGAGAGGAAGATTGTTTTGAGATTGATCTTTTACCCGACACACAACCCATATCAATTCCTCCTTACCAATGGCCCCAGTCGATCTAAAAGAGTTAAAGGAGTAGTTGAAGGATTTTCTAGATAAGGATTTCATTAGGCCGAGTAAGTCTCCATGGGGTGCGCAGTGTTGTTCGTCCGGAAGAAAGATGGTTCCCCTCAGATGTGTATTGACTATAGGCAGTTGAAAAAGGTTATCATCAAGAATAGATACCCTTTACCTAGGATTGATGACCTATTTAATCAGCTTCAGGGTGCCAAATATTTGTCCAAGACATACCTCAGATCCGGGTATCATTAGCTCAGGGTTCGGGAGAGCGACATCTCGAAGACTACTTTGAAGATCCGTTATGTCCATTATGAATTCGTTGTTATGTCTTTTGGACTAACCAATTCCCCTGTAGCTTTTATGGATCTGATGAACAAGCTATTTAAGGCATATCTGGACATGTTCGTGATAGTGTTCATTCACGACATATTAATATAATCCAGGAGCGAGGAAGAGCATGCCGCACACCTGAGGGTAGCACTCCAGGCCCTCAAGGATAACTAGCTATACACCAAGTTCATCAAATGTGAGTTCTGGTTGAATTCAGTTGCATTCTTAGGACATGTAGTGTCAACCGAAGGTATAAGGGTGGACTCCCAGAAAATAAAGGCAGTGAAGAACTGGCCCAAATCGGTAAACCCTTCAGAGATCAAGAGCTTTTTGGGCATAGTGGGTTACTATCGGAGGTTAGTAGAAGGTTTCTCATCCATTGAAGCCCCATTGACTAGATTAACTCAGGAAAAGGTGAAGTTCCAATGGTCGGAGGTTTGTGAGAAGAGCTTCGAGGAATTGAACACCCGACTCACTTTAACACTGGTGTTTGACTTTACCGGAGGGCACCAATGGCTTTGTTGTATTATGTGATTCTTTGAGCGTCAGACTGGGATGTTTACTAATGCAGCACGGGAAAGTCATAGAATACTTCTGAACAACTAAAAATTCACAAGAAGAATGACCTGACCCATGATCTTGAGTTGGCCGTGGTGGTGTTTGCTTTGAAGATATGGCGACACTACTTGTATGGGGTTCATTTAGATATATTCATTGACCACAAGATCTTACAATATTTGTTTATGCAGAAGGATCTCAATCTTCATCAAAAGAGGTGGTTGGAGCTACTTAAGGACTATGACATGAATGTCCTTTACCACCCGAGTAAGGCCAATGTGGTAGCGGATGCTCTTAGTAGACTCTCTATGGAAAGTGTGTCCCGCGTGGATGAGGGAAGGAAGGATTTGGTGAAGGATGTCCACCGACTTGCAAGACTGGGAATTAGATTGATTAACTTGACCGATGGAGGCGTTGTTGTGCAGAATGGGGAAGAATCGTCCTAGATGGTTGATGTCAAGTCTAAGAAAGATGAGGATCCAGTTTTGAGGAAGCTGAAGGAGGCGGTGCAAAGTCAAAAGGTGGAGGTTTTCTCTCAAGGGGGAGATGGGGTACTACGATACCAGGGTCAACTTTGTGTTCCGGACGTTGATAATTTGAGAGTTCAGCTATTGAATGAGGTACATGGTACTAGATATTGTATCCACCTGGGATCCACGAAGATATATTGAGACTTGCTAGAAATCTATTGGTGGGATGGTATGAATAAGGATATTGCAGAGTTCGTAGCAAAATGTCCAAACTGCCAACAAATGATCGAACATCAAAGGCTGGGAGACGTACTTCAGGATATCAGCATCCCCACTTGGAAGTGGGAAGAAATTAATATGGATTTTGTTACAGGTCTACCCCGTACTCGCCGATAATATGACTCCATTTGGGAGGTGGTTGACAGGTTAACCATACCGGTCAAGACCACGAATTCAGCGGAGGATTATTCTAAGTTGTATATTAGGGAGTTGGTTCCACTTCATGGAATGCCCTCTTCTATCATTTCAGACTGAGGTACTCAATTTACCTCTCAATTCTGGCATTTATTTTAAAAAGGACTTGGGACACAAGCTAAATTCAGTACAGCCTTCCAACCGCAAATAGATGGCCAGAAAGAACGAACCATTTAGAACCTCGAGGATATGTTAAGGGAATATTTTATGGATTTCAAAGGTAGTTGGGATGACCATTTGCCCTTGATCGAGTTCGCTTATAATAATAGTTATCACTCTAGTATCCAGATTGCACCATTTGAGGCTATTTACGGGTGAAGGTGTATATCTCCCATTGGATGGTTCGACGTTGGTGAGGAAACTATGATAGGGACAGATTCAGTTCACGAGGCGATGGTGAAGGTTCAGTTGATAAGGGACTGGTTGAAAATCACTCAGAGTCGTTAGAAATCATATGCTGATGTGAGGAGAAGAGATTTGGAGTTTGATGTGGATGACTGGGTATTTTTAAAGGTATCTCCCATGAAGGGAGTCATGCGGTTTGGGAAGAAAGGAAAACTCAGCCACCGCTATATTGGTCCATACCGGATTGTGAGACGAGTGGGTAAAGTAGCCTATGAGTTAGAGTTACCTTTAGAGTTAGCTTCAGTTCATCCTGTATTTCACGTATCACTCTTGAAAAAGTACTTGGGAGATCCAGCCATAGTGGTTCTAGTGGAAAGTGTTAGTATGAAGGATAGCCTCAGTTATGAGGAAATTCCCATTGCAATCTTGGATCTTCAGATTTGGAGGCTGAGGAACAAGGAAGTAGCTTCAGTAAAGGTAATATGGAGAAATTAGCACGTCGAGGGAGCTACATGGGAAGCCGAAATGGATATGATAGTTAAATATCCCCATTTGTTCCCTACCAGCTTAGTTTTAGTTTGAGATATCAGTTTTTCCCTAAACCTCTATTCAGTTTTTCATGTTCCGTTTATGCATGCAATTTTGTTTTATGATATGATATATGTATGTGATGTATGAATTTAGTCTAGCTATGTAGTTCTTTTTGAGTAGTCATTCCGTCAGTTTTCGGCTTAAATGATCAGTATTTGTATATGGTGGTTGTTTGTTCCTGAGTTTTCTACATGTTTCTAACATTCGAGGACGAATGTTCCCAAGGGGGAGATATTTTTATACAAGGGAACCCAAGGATCAGACTCGGGAGTCAAATGGGGAAAATCTTGAAAATATTGCAGCAGTGTAGAATGAGTCGTTAGACGACTCGTGAGGAGACCCCATGATTCGTCCGGTGGCTCGTGGGAAGGTTGGACTGGGATAAGGAGTTGAGGTCCCCATGGGCGTGGGAACAACTCGTGGTCAGTGCCTCGGGGGGACGAATCATCATGTCCTCCGTTAAGAGCCTAGGTGAAAATTTCTAGTAGACTTGACGAAACGACCCAACGACTCGTTGTCCCTAGTAATGAGTCATCAGGTCGCCCATTGGGGTCTCTTGGCAGTTATTTCCTGTGAATTAGTATGGGCCATCTCGTAATTTCCTATGCTCCTAAGACCTAAACAACATCATTTTGAGGTCAGGACAGGGTATTTTAAGTGGAAATCATTCATGATAAACCTCATTTTGATGCATGTAAGAGTACAAATGTAAGAGGAAAGGGATTCAAGTATTCTTCTTCAAGTTCTTCAAGCTTCCATCTAGGTCTTTTCAAAGGAGTCAAGAATCGAGAATTTCCAGGTATGTGGGGTTTTGAATGGGTGGTTTAGTCCCTACTCATGCCCAATTTCTCCATCATTCTACGTTTAAAGTTACCAAGACTTGATTGGTCATAGGACAAATGCATGTTTCTTCAAAAATCGGTATGAGCTTGTTGTAGCATGTCTAAACTTACGGGTTTCGAATTATTGGGCTATTTTCACTTGTTTCATTCAATATTTGATGATTTAATCTCTCAAAACATATCTGCCCAAACCATGAGGATTTTTAGTGAAGTTCATGGTTATGGTGATTTCTCAAGAATGATATGAATCTTTGAATTTAAGGATGTTTTCAATTACCCACGAGATTATGATCATGTTTCCTATAAACTTAAGCGTTTAAAGTATGATTCAGAACATGGGATATTCCCCCATGTTGCTTATGATTCATGAACTATGATTTTGGCCGACCCACGAGCCCAAGTCCCTGGCTAGTATCACGAATTCTCAAGCATGTTATGATTATCACGATTTAACTAGCCATGCATGTCATGTATGAATTTTTATGAGCATGTTGCATGTTTTGGGAGTAGTACTTAACACTGAGTAGGTTCGGAGCCTAGGTTATGCCCTAAATCTCAGAATTATATGCCATCGTAGGTTATGTTTGTAACCGCCTCAGTGTTTGTCCCCTATCCCCTATGGCGCCATCATGAGTGATATCACGCCTTTCTTGGTTCGTACCCTTGGCAAGGTGTGAACGGCCTCCCGACTAGGCTTACAGGTTGGGCTTCATGTGTGCTCATATGGGGTATGTCGGTTGTAGAAATCTCCCACTATTCCTCATGTTTTAATGCATGTATGATTATGTTCTTTTGGTTCAAGTCGTGTTTTATGAAATGTTTTCCCTCATGTTATGACTAGGATAAATTTATGATTATCTTGGAAATCTTGAGCCTTACGATATATTTATGATTTCAGACTTTATGATCATGATGTCCCCACTCCTATAACTTTTATGTTTTCAAGTATTGTTTTGCATACCTCGCATACTCAGTAAATTCCAAGTATTGACCCACATATTTTCTATGCTGTATCATTTTATGATACAGGCTCCGGTTCACAGGTTCAGCATCGCTCCAAGCTTGCTCTCAGATCTGCTCTCAGTTCTCAGTGGTGAGGCCACATGGTTTGAGGGCTTCATGTTCAGATCTTGTTTGTCTTTTAGTTTTCAGTATGTTGGGGTTACTTGGGGTCTTGTCCCCGTCTATTATGATTAGAGGCTTTCAGACCTATTTGTAGTAGTCAGTTGTTTATGCTGGGATCATGTTTTGTTGTTTCTTATATTTCATGTCATGATTTGTTTTAGTTCATGATTATTAAGCCAAGTCTTCCTCCTTGTGTGAATGGTTTA
This sequence comes from Datura stramonium, assembly GCA_018107945.1. Classification (NCBI taxonomy): domain Eukaryota; kingdom Viridiplantae; phylum Streptophyta; class Magnoliopsida; order Solanales; family Solanaceae; genus Datura; species Datura stramonium. The sequence goes on along the minus strand of JACEIK010000039.1, from coordinate 25,621 downwards.
GTTATATGCCTATGCCATGGATTGACTTGGGGTCCCTCGGGGCTCCTCGTCACGTGTCTACTATTCAGGTGTACTCTCGGGTAGTGACAAGCTTGGTATCAGAGCCATAGGTTTTAAGTGTCCTAGGGTGTCTGAAAGATGCGTTAAGTAGAATCTTTTTTATGGTTGTGAAGTGTGCCACACCTATGACGAAGAGGCTACTAGGCATTGAGGAAATGTTTCCTTCTTTCATGATCCATGTCGTGTGATGAAAAGTCTCTCAATCTTTCTAATTCGTGCTATTCACTATTACAAGAAATTATGGCTCCTAGAAGAACGAACGGGAGGAGAAACAGAAATGATGATGGCCACAGTGGTGGCAATGATCATGAGCGTTAGGAAGCCCCACCTATCCAGGAGCCCCAGGCACCAGAGCCAGCTGCCCATGCTAAGTTTCGAGCAGCTATTCAGATGTTGGCACAGGCCTTGACTGCTCAGGTCAACCAGTAGGCTGTTTCCCATGTCCCACAGAATGGTAACGCAGCGACAGATCGTATTAGAGACTTTTTGAGGATGAACCCTCCCGAGTTCACGGGATCAAAGGTGGACGAAGATCCGCATGAGTTCATTGAGGGGATCTTGAAAGTCACCCAAGTTATGGGGGTGGAAAATGAGGAGTGTGTTGATTTGGCCTCTTATCAGGTAAAAGAGGTCGTTTATATTTAGTATAAGAAATGGAAGGGAAGCAGGCCCTATTAGTTGGGAAGAGTTCCACATGGCCTTTCTCAATAGGTTCTTCCCTCGAGAGATGAGGGAATTGGAAGCAGATGAGTTTGTTAATATCAAACAGGGGAAGATGACGGTGCTAGAATATTCACTTGAGTTTACTCGCCTGTCAAAGTATGCCCTGGAGTTAGTCATGGACCAGAGGGTGTGGGTGAGCAGACTCGTGTAGGGAGTAGCCGAGTATCTGCACAAGGACTGCAGAAAAACCATGCTTCATCAAGATATGGATTAGCCACGGATAGTCCTTTATGCCCAGTAGATGGAGGTAGCTCATATGAGGCAGAGAGAGGCCAAGAGGGCCAGAATTGATAGTTATAGGTTTTCCCAACTGAGGCCGAAAGGTGGGCCTTACTAGTAGTCCCAACAAAAGTTTATTACACCAGCCCTATCTTTAGCCAGTACCCCATCCAGACAACGAGACGATCAGAGGAGAAGGGCCTCAGGTTCGAAGGGTTAGAATAGCATGCGCACATTCCCATCTTGTGCTAGTCGTGGCAAGAACCACCCAAGAAAGTGTTTGGTGGGCTCAGATGCTTGTTTCGATTGTGGAAAACTCGGACATAGGCTCAAGAATTACCCAGCAGCTAGGTCGGGGGGTGGTGGATCCCACACCCCAGTAGCTCCAATGGCACGTCCTACTCAGCAGGGTACTTCGACTGGTCCAGCTGGCGGCTAGTGCTAGAATCGGGTTTATGCACTAGGCTCTTAGCAAGAGCAGGAGATTCTCCTGATGTGGTTACAGGTATGTTGCGAGTCTTTATTATTAATGCTTATGTTTGGTTAGATCCGGGAGCTTCACTGTCTTTTGTGACACTTTACATTTCTAGTATCTTTGGAGTCAGTCCCGAAATTTTGTCAGAACCATGTTTTATGTCTACTCTGGTTGGGGATTCATTCGTAAAGAGGCTGGTATATAGAGGTTGCCCCATTATAGTATTGCATAAGGTTACCTCCGCAAACTTAGTAGAATTGGCACTGACTAATTTTGACATCATTTTGGGCATAGATTGGTTGTTTGCATGTTATGCTTCTGTTAAGTAGAACCCGAGCGGTGGAGTTTAGATTTCTGGGTGAACCAATTTTAGAGTGGAGGGGTAGTTCAGCGGTACATTTAGGCCGCTTTATCTCCTATCTCAAGGCCCGAAAAATGATTGCTAAGGGTTGTATTTACCATTTGGATAGGGTTAAGGATTCCACATCCGAGACCCCGACCATTAAGTCAGTCCTTGTGGTATGTGAGTACCCCGAGGTATTTCCAGATGTCCTACCAGGTGTTCCTCCCGAGAGGAAGATTGATTTTAAGATTGATCTTTTACCCGACACACAACCTATATCGATTCCTCCTTACCGAATGGCCCTAGCCAAGCTAAAAGAGTTAAAGTAGTAGTTCAAGGATTTTCTAGATAAGGGTTTCATTAGACTTAGTAAGTCTCCATGGGGTTCCCCAGTGTTGTTCGTCCGGAAGAAAAATGGTTCTCCTCGGATATGTATTGAATATAGGCAGTTGAACAAGGTCACCATCAAGAATAGATACCCTTTAACCAGGATTGATGACCTATTTAATCAGCTTCAGGGTGCCAAATATTTCTTCAAGATATACCTCAGGCCCGGGTATCATCAGATCAGGGTTCGAGAGAGCGACATCCCGAAAACTGCTTTCTGGACTCGGTATGGCCATTATGAATTTGTTGTTATGTCTGTTGGACTAACCAATGTCCCTGAAGCTTTTATGGATCTGATCAACAGGGTATTCAAGGAATATCTGGACATGTTCGTGATAGTGTTCATTAACGACATATTAATATACTTTAGGAGCGAGGAGGAGCATGCCACACACCTAAGGGTAGCACTCCAGGCCCTCAAGGATAACCAACTATACGCCAAGTTTAGCAAATATGAGTTCTGGATGAATTCAGTTGCATTATTGGGACAGGTAGTGTCAAGCGAAGGTATAAGGGTGGACACCCAAAAAATAGAGGCAGTGAAGAAGTGGCCAAGACCGATAAACCTTTTGGAGATCGGGAGCTTTTTGGGCTTAGTAGGTTACTATCGGATATTTGTAGAAGGTTTCTCATCCATTGCAGCCCCATTGACAAGATTAACTCAAAAAAGGTAAAGTTCCAATGGTCGGTGGCTTTGAGAAGAGTTTGTAAGAATTCAAGGCCCGACTTACTTCAACACTGATGTTGATTTTATCGGAGGGCACCGATGGCTTTGTTGTATATTGTGATGCTTCGAGGGTCGGACTGGGATGTGTACTGATGCAGCACGGGAAATTCATAGCATATGCTTCCAGACAGCTAAAATTCACGATAAGAATTACCTGATCCATGATCTTGAGTTGGCCGCGGTGGTATTTGCTTTGAAGATATGGAGACTCTACTTTTATGAGGTCCATGTAGATGTATTCACTGACCACAAGAGCTTACAATATGTGTTCACATAGAAGGATCTCAATCTTCGGCAACGGAGGTCGTTGGAGCTACCTAAGGACTATGATATGAATATCCTTTATCACTCGGGTAAGGCCAATGTGGTAGCGGATGCTCTTAGTAGACTCTCTGTGGAAAGTGTGTCCCACGTGGATGAGGGAAGGAAGGAGTTGGTGAAGGATGTCCACCGACTTGCAAGACTGGGAATTAGATTGATTAACTTGACTGATGGCGGCGTTGTTGTGCAGAATGGGGCAGAATCGTCCTTGATGGTTGACGTCAATTCTAAGCAAGATGAGGATCCCGTTTTGAGGAAGCTGAAGGAGGTGATGTGAAGTCAAAAGGTGGAGGTTTTCTCCCAAGGGAGAGATGAGGTACTATGATACCAGGGTCGACTTTATGTTTCGAAAGTTGATAATTTGAGAGTTCGGATATTGCATGAGGCACATGGTACTAGATATTTTATCCACCCGAGATCCCCGAATATGTATCGGGACTTTCGAGAAATATATTGGTGGGATTGTATGGAGAAGTATATTGTAGAGTTCGTAGTTAAATGTCCAAACTTCCAGAAAGTGAAAGTCGAACATCAAAGGTTGGGAGGCGTACTTCAGGATATCAACATTTGAAAGCATTCTTTGAAGAAACAATTTCGGTAAATCAAGCCTACATAGAATACTTGACTTTTCCATGTGCAAGACCCACTTAGAAGTGGGAAGAAATTAATACAGATTTCATTACAGGTCTACCATGTACTTTCCGAAAATACGACTCCATTTGGGTGGTGGTCCATAGGTTAACCAAGGCTGCACACTTCCTACCGGTCAAGACCACGGATTCAATGGATGATTATGCTATGTTGTATATTTGACAGTTGGTTTGACTTAATTTAGTGCCCTTGTCTATCATTTCAGACCGAGGTACTCAGTTTACCTCTCAATTCTGGCATTCATTTCAAATAGGACTTGGGACACAGGTTAAGCTCAGTACAACCCTCCATCCGCAAACACATGGCCAGGAAGAATGAACCATTCAGACCCTCGAGGATATATTGAGGGCATGTGTTATTGATTTCAAAGGTAGTTTGGATGACCATTTGCCGATGGTCGAGTTCGCCTATAATAACAGTTACCACTCTAGTATCCAAATGGCACCGTTTAAGGCTCTTTAAGGGCGAAGGTGTAGATCTCCCATCGGATGGTTCGAGGTTGGTGAGGCAACTATAATAGGGCCAGATTCAGTTCACGAGGCGATGGTGAAGGTTCAGTTGATAAGGGACCGGTTGAATACTTCTCAGAGTCGTCAGAAATTGTATGTTGACGTGAGGAGAAGAGGTTTGGAGTTTGATGTGGACGACTAGTTATTTCTATAGGTTTCTCCTATCACACCCTACCTTGGGAGGCATGACTGACACCTGGTGCCCTACTAGGACTTGGACTGCTGGACTACTGAGGCTGAGCACTTCTGGTGCCAGGCTGGCTCTAACTCTGGATTTACGGAACCAACGGGCTATATGACGGCTATAAATACAGCCTCCGGCCGACTAGGCCTATAGCCACCTGTAAGACAACAACAACTAATAAGAACAACAGTAGTATAAAGGGTCCTATGCAGGCTGACAAGGCCACCATGCTGACTAGTTTCACTGAAAAGCTGAATAAAAAGCTAAACTGGTCTGTGACCGACAAGGTCACCAACTAACAACTGCATAAGGCCCCACACGGCCATCATAATCAAACTAAAACATACAAACAGCCTCACACGACCGGTACAACTAACCAGAGGGAATATACAATCTGTAAGCCTCTAAGAATACTGATAAGATGGTCGGGACAGGGCCCCGGCCTACCCGTACTGTACAACAAAAGAAAAGGAATAAACCTCTAGCTGTCAAGCTCTAGATGACAGGAGCTGATGGCTCTGTGTGCTGGCTGGAATTATGAGGGATCGACTCCTCATCTATGAGTACCTACAGGCAAGTAATGCAGCGCCCCCAAACGGGCGTCAGTACCACTGGTACCGAGTATGCAAAGCAATAACTAAACTAAACTGAAGATCAACAATAATACTAACAGTTACTAAAATGACAAAGAATAGCTAAAACTGTCTGGAATAGCAGAATCTATACCGTGCTTAACTGTACTGGAAAGAAGGTAAGAATCATACCTGTCAATGCGACGTCCTTCTAACTATCAATTTAATAAATAACATATATAGCATAGAAGAACCTATACCAGCCCCCATAAGCTGGAAGGTGCCAATCAACACGCAATCTATATACCTCTACCCGGGTCTCCATCCAAAAATAAATATTCACTCCACTCACCTAATAACTATGAGCATCCCGCCGGCCCCTTGGGTATGACACTTGGGCTCTCTGGGCCCCTGACTCTAGCTGTATCTGAGTCCGGAGGACTCCTTTAAACTGTGATCTGAGATCTGTATCTGTAATCTGTAATCTGTACCCTGGGCGCAAGCGCTCGACAGGGGTATGCTATAATGCTGATCAGCCTGCTATGGGGANGTAATCTGTACCCTGGGCGCAAGCGCTCGACAGGGGTATGCTATAATGCTGATCAGCCTGCTATGGGGAATGCTGCATCCCATCTTCGTCCTCTGGCGGATAGCATGCCACTCCTTGGAGTGACGTATCGTCACCCTTTGGCGAGCGAGTCGACATAGCTATTAACCTTGGGGCAGCAAGGAAGCTCTAAGGGCAGCCACATAAAACAATCAGGTCGCTACAAACAACAAGAATCACATATAACATGTATAATAAATTTGATAATACTGTCAATGTTATGATATTCTATTTTGATTCTCTTGTTGAATTAAACTGAATCAAATACTGAGTTATACAGAGTCTGGAATAATATCTCGCTGTCTGATACTAATTTACTTAATTTTATTTTGAATATGATATAATAATACAAACATGTTTACTGAATTCACACTAAGCTTAATACTCGGCTTCTGAAACTTCCTTATGGAATTTATTCTATTTAACTATGCTGGAATTACTAACTTGCCGAAGAAATTGGCTTTACATACCTTAGTTACTGACTTCTTGACTAACTGGCGTAACTCGGCCAATATTCAGCTGTTTCATCCCTCTGCATTCATATACATAGAAAATAGAACCAAATTCATCAATATTCTAGAAGAAAATACTACTTTGAATATATATATATATATAGCCCAAATTTTGACTTATCGAAAAACAGCCGAAAACTCACTATCTCTCGGAAGTCCAGAAGGAAGAAATACTCACTTTAGGGCTAGAAGTATATTGACACTAGTTTGGAGCAAGTCCACTTACCTTAGCTCAATAGGACGATGATTCGTCGACCAAATTTCACGAAACCAACTTCGTAGGAATGCTCCCTATAGCTTAATACTTCATTACCCGAAGTTATCCTGAGTTTGTACTGCGTTTGACAGCGTAATCGGGCGTATTTAATTGAAATCTCTCGTTCCTCTCTGTTTCTCTACTATTTCCTGGTTTCTCTTTGGAATTTTTTGATAATTATCCTTAAAAAACTGAAGTGGGGGCTTTATATACTTGGGGCTGGACCTCACCTCCGTGACACGCCGGCCAATGCGGAGGTGAGCCCTCCGTGACACGTTGGCCATTGCGGAGGGGGTCTGCCCAGCCTCCTCTTGTGATGGTTCGACGTGGCGCTTGTCCGGTCTTCCCCCGGGCCTTTCTCTAGCATGTATGACATTCTAAAACTCTTAACCAACATGCGATTAGGCCATCTAAATGTCGAGAATTTACGGGATGTAACATCCTCCCCCCCTTAAGAACATTCGTCCTATAATGTAAACTTCTGCTCGCAGGAATCTCAACTTACTCGACTTATTTTAGAAAAATTTCAGCAGAGTTTCCCCTGTAACATGGACTATCTCAAAATTCATGAAACGCAGAAAAGTCTAATACAGGTACTCCACACAATACTATAGTATTTCACACGTAGTAGACTAAAGTCAACTATTTCATTTATACACATAATATAATGCAATTCATAAAACAACAATGCTAACGTACCTCTAGCTAATTAAGTTTGGAATAACTGAGGATATCTGACTTTCATATCTTCCTCTACTTCCCAAGTCATTTCCTCTCGGTTCCTGTTACGCCATAACACCTTGATAGAAGCAACATATTTAGTTCTTAACCCGCAAATCTGCCGGTCTAGTATGGCTACTGGAACCTCTTCATAAGCCAGCTCTTCCGTAACCTAGACATCCTGAACTGGGACAACTATGGAGGGGTCTCCTATAAACTTCCTCAGCATGGACAGGTGGAAGACTGGATGAACAGACTCTTACTATGGAGGCAAGTTCAACTCGTCTGCTACTTGGCCTATTCTTCGGCGGATCTGATAAGGCCCAACAAATCTCGGGCTGAGCTTGACTTTCTCGCCGAATCTCATCACCCCTTTCATTGGAGAAACTTTCAAAAACACCCAGTCATTCACATTAAATTCCAGGTTTCTGCGCTGCACATCAGCATACGATTTC
>JACEIK010000039.1:0-11801 GCA_018107945.1 Datura stramonium | reverse complement strand
CCAACTGCATTCATATACATAGAAAATAGAACCAAATTCATTAATATTCTGGAATAAAATACTACCATGAATATATATAGCCCAAACTTTGACTTATCGAAAAACAACCGAAAACTCGCTATCTCTCGGAAGTCCAGAAGGGAGAAATACTCACTTTAGGGCTAGGAGTATATTGACACTAGTTTGGAGCAATTTCACTTACCTTATCTCGGTAGGGCGATGATTCCCCGGCCGAATTTCACGAAACCAACTCCGTAGGCATGCTCCATGTATCTTAATACTTTGTTACCTGAAGTTATCCTGAGTTTGGACTACGTTTGACGGTGTAATCGGGCGTATTTAATTGAAATCTCTCGTTCCTCTCTATTTCTCTACTATTTCCTGGTTGCTCTCTAGAAATTTTTGATAATTATCCTTAAAAAACCGAAGTGGGGGCTTTATATACTTGGGGTTGGACCTCACCTCCGTGACACGCCGGCCAATGCAGAGGTGAGCCCTACGTGACACGTTGGCCACTGCGGAGGGGGTCTGCCCAGCCTCTTCTTGCGATGGTTCGACGTGGTGCTTGTCTGGTCTTCCCTTGGGCCTTTCTCTAGCATGTATGGCATTCTAAAAATCTTAACCAACATGCGATTAGGCCATCTAAATATCGAGAATTTACGGGATGTAACATCTCCCATGAAGGGAGTCATGCAGTTTGGGAAGAAAGGAAAACTCAACCCACGCTATATTGGTCCATACCGGATTGTGAGACGAGTGGGTAGAGTAGCCTATGAGTTAGAGTTACCTTCAGAGTTAGCTTAAGTTCATCCCGTATTTCACGTATAGCTCTTGAAAAAGTACTTGGGAGGTTCAGCCTTAGTGTTTCTGGTGGAAATTGTTGGCGTGAAGGATAGCCTCAGTTATGAGGAAATTCCTATTTCAATCTTGGATCATCAGGTTCAGAGGCTAAGGTACAAGGAAGTAGCTTCAATAAAGGTGTTATGGAGAAATTAGTATGTCGGGAGAGCTACATGGGAAGTTGAAGTGGATATGATAGTTGAATACCCCCATTTGTTCCCTACGGGCTCAGTTTCAGTTTGAGGTATAAATTTTTTCCCTAAACCTCTATTCGGGTTTTCATGTTCCTTTCATGCATGAAATTTTGTTTTATGATATGGTATATGTATGTGATGTATGAATTCAGTCCAACTATGTAGTTCTCTTCGGAGGTAGTCGTTCCGTTAGTTTTCTACTTGAATGATCAATATTTTTATATGGTGGTTGTTTTTTCTTGAGTTTTCTACATGTTTTATAACATTCGAGGAAGAATGTTCCCAAGGGGGAGATATTGTTATACCCCGGGAACCCAAGGATCAGACTCGGGAGTCAAACGGGGAGAAATCTAGAAAATGTTGCAACAATGCAGAACGAGTCGTTAGACGACTCGTGAGGAGACCCCACGAGTCGTCAGGTGGCTCATGGGAAGGTTGGATTGGGCTGAGGAGTTTAGGTCCCCACGGGTGTGGGAACGACTCGTGGTCAGCCACCACAAGTCGTCAGGTCCACCGTGGGGTAAGGTTGAGGATTTAATTAAGGATGAGGTAGTGTACTTGATGGAAGCTAGTAAGTGAATCGTTTCCTCGAAGGACGAGTCTTCATGTCCTCCGTCAAGAGCCCATGTGAAAAATTCTAGTAGACTTGACAAAATGACCCAATGACTCGTTGTCCCTGGTAACGAGTCGTCAGGTCGCCTGTTGGGGTCTCCCAACAGTTATTTTCTGCAAATTAGTAAGGGCCTTCTCGTAATTTCCTACGCTCCTAAGACCTAAACTATGTCGTTTTGAGGTTGGGATAGGGTCTTTTAAGGGGAAATCATTCATGATAAACCCGATTTTGATGCATGTAAGAGTAGAGAGGTAAGAGGAAAGGGATTCAAGTTTTCATCTTCAATTTTTCAAGCTTCCATCTAGGGCTTTTCAAGGGAGTCAAGAATCGAGAAGTTCCAGGTATATGGGGGTTTGAATGGGTGTTTTAGTCCCTTCCTGTTCCCAATTTCTCCCTCATTCTACATTTATAGTTACCAAGACTTGATGTGTCATTACCCAAATGCATGTTTCCTCAAAAATCGTTATGAGCTTTTTGTATCATGTCTAAACTTACGGGTTTAGAATTATTGGGCTGTTTTCACTTGTTTCATTCAATATTTTATGATTTAATATCTCAAAGCATATATTCCCAAATCATGAGGATTTTTAGTGAAATTTATGGTTATGGTGATTTCTCAAGCATGATATGAATCTTTAAATTTAAGTATGTTTTCAATTACTCATGTGATTATGATCATGTTTCCTATAAACTTAAGCATTTCAAGTATGATTGAAAATATGGGGTATGCCCCCATGTTGCTTATGATTCATGAACTATGATTTTGGCCGATCCACGGACCCAATTACATCGCTAGTATCACGAATTCTCAATCATGTTATGATTATCACGATTTAACTAGCCATGCATGTCATGTATGAATTTTTATGAGCACGTTGCATGTTTTGGGAGTAGTACTTAACACATAGTAGGTTCAGGGCCTAGTTTACGTCCCAAATTTCAGAACTACATGCCACTGTAGGTTATGTTTGGGACCCCCTCAGTGTCTGTCCCCTATACCCTACAGGTCCTTCATGAGTGATATCACGCCTTTCATGGTTCATACCTTTGGCAAGGTATGAATGGCCTCCCGACTAGGCTTACAGGTCGGGCTCCATATGTGCTCATATGGGGTATGTCGGTTGTAGAAATCTCCCACTGTTCCTCATGTTTCAATACATGTATGATTATGTTCTTTTGGATCAAGTCGTATTTTATGAAATGTTTTCCCTCAAGCTTTGACTAGGACAGGTTTATGAATATTTTGGAAATCTTGAGCCTTAAGATATATTTATGATTTCAATCTTTATGATCATGATATCCCCACTGCTATAACTTTTATGTTTTCAAGTATTGTTTTGCATACCTCGCATACTCAGTTCATTCCAAGTACTGACCCATATATTTTCTAAGTTGTATCATTTTATGATACAGGCTCCGGTTCACAGGTTCAACATCGCTCCTAGCTTGCTCTTAGATCTGCTCTCAGTTCTCAGTGGTGAGTCCTCATGGTTCGAGGGCTTCATATTCGGATCTTGTTTGTCTTTTAACTTTCAGTATGTTGGGTTTAGTTGGGGTCTTGTCCCTTTAACCCTTCTATTATGATTAGAGGCTTTCAGACCTACTTGTAGTAGTCAACTGTTTATGCTTGGATCATGTTTTGTTGTTTGTTATATTTCTTGTCATGGTTTCATTTAGTTGATGATTATTAAGCTAAGTCTTATACCTTGTGTGAATGGTTTAGTTATATGCTTATTCCATGGTTTGACTTGGGGTCCCTCGGGGCTCCTCATCCCGTGTCTACGATTCGGGTGTACTCTCGGGCCGTGACACTCCAACTCATATGCTACATCGCTAACCCATTTCACAATCTTGTATGGGCCAACATAACAGGGATTGAGTTTCCCTTTCTTCTGGAATATCATCACTCCTTTCATGGGGGATACCTTCAAAAACACCCAATCATTAACTTCAAATTAAAGATCCTTCCTCCTCACATTCGCATAGGACTTTTGGCAACTCTGAGCTATTTTCAACCTATCCCTTATAAGCTGAACTTTATCCATAGCCTCATGGACTGAATCTTGACCTATCACCGTAGCTTCACCGACTTTAAACCAACCAATAGACGATCTATATCTCCGCACATAGAGAGCCTAAAACGGAGCCATCTGAATGCTGGAATGGTAGTTTTTGTTATATGCAAACTCAATGAGAGGAAACTAACCATCCCAACTTCCCTTGTAATCAATCACACACGCTCTCAACATATCCTCAAGAGTTGAATAGTCTGCTCGGCCTAACCATCTATCTGTGGGTGAAAGGTTGTGCTAAGCTTGACTTGAGTACCAAGTCCCTTCTGAAACGATCTCCAAAACTAGGAGGCAAACTGAGTACCTCTATCTGATATGATGGACAAGGTCATTCCATGCAACTAAACTAACTCCCGAATGTACAATTTGGCATAATCCTTTATGGAATCTGTAGTTTTGACTAGAAGGAAATTAGCTGCTTTAGTCAACTTGTCCACAACCACCTAAATAGAGTCAGACTATCGGCGAGTACGAGGCAACCCTGTGAGGAAGTCCATATTGATCTCATCCCACTTCCTAGAAGGAATACTAATATCTTGAAGCATACCTCCAGGTCTTTGATGCTCAACCTTCACTTGTTGACAATTCAGACACTTAGCCACAAATTCTTCTATGTCCTACTTCATGCCATTCCACCAATAGACTTCCCCTAGGTCACGGTACATCTTGGTGGCACCTGGATGTATAGAGTATCTGGAACCATGAGCTTCGTGCAACATCTAATCTCTCAAATCATCAACATCCGGAACACACGAATGACCCTAATATCGAAGCACACCATCTCCCCTTTTGGAGAAGACATCCACCTTCTAATTCTGAAAAACTTCCTTTAGCTTTACCAAAATGGGATCCTAGTCTTGTATAGCTTTAACATCAGTCACTAAAGATGATTTTGATCCATTCTGAAAAAATTACTCCACCATCAGTTGAGTTAACTAGACGAAATCCCAACTATGCAAGCCGATGCACATCCTTTACTAACTCCTTCCTCTCCTCACCTCCATGGGACACACTCCATATAGAAATTCTAAGAGCGTCAGCTACCACATTAGCCTTGCCCAGATGATAAAGGATAGCCATATAATAATACTTAAGTAACTCCAACCACCTCCTTTGACATAGATTTAGATCTTTTTAGGTAAACACATATTGTAGGATTTTGTTGTCCGTAAACACATCCACATGGACCCCGTACAGATAGTGTCCCCAAATCTTCAAGGCAAATACTACCACCGCCAATTCAAGGCAGATAGTTCTTCTCATGGAGCTTCAACTGTATGGAAGCATAGGCTATGACCTTACCATGCTGCATCAATACACAACCATGGCCGATCCTTGAAGCATCACAATATACCAAAAACCCATTGGTATCCTCAGGTAGTGTCAACACACGTGCTGAGGTAAGTCGAGTCTTCAACTCTTAGAAGCTCTTTTCACAGGCCTCCGCAATTGAAACTTCACTTTCTTCTGGGTCAATTTAGTCAACGGTATTTCAATGGACGAAAACCCTTCAACAATCCTTCAATAGTAACCATCTAAACCCAAGAAACTCCTGATATCCGAAGGATTCACCGGTCTAGGTCAATTCTTCACGGCTTGTATCTTTTAAGAGTCCATCTATACACCCTCACTTGACACCACATGGCCTAAAAATGCCACTGAATTCAACCAAAACTCGCATTTACTATATTTAGCATAGAACGAGATCTTTAAGAGTTTGTAACACCACCCTCAAATGAGTGGCATGCTCCTCTTTGCTCTGAGAGTATATATGGAGGTCATCTAGGAACACAATGAAGAACATATCCAAGCATGGCTCGAACACCCTTTTCATCAAATCCATAAAAGCTGCAGGAGCATTTGCTAGTCTGAAATACATAACTACAAACTCATAGTGACCATACCGAGTCCTAAAGACTGTATTCGGAATATCACTCTCCCGAACCCTAAGCTAATAGTATCTGGATCTAAGATCTATCTTTGAAAAGAACTTAGCACCTTGAATCTAGCCAAACAAATCATCAAGACTAGGGAGAGGATACCTGCCCTTGATGGCGACCTTGTTCAATTGTCGATAATCAATGCACATTCGAAGAGAACTAGCACACCTTATAGGGATTTGCTTGGTCTGATGAAACCCTTGTCTAAGAGGTCATTCAACTGCTCCTTAACTCATTTATCTCAGCTAGATCCATCTATAAGGAGGAATAGATAGAGGTTGCATGTTGGGAAGAAGGTCAATACAAAAATCAATCTCCCGCTCGGGAGGGATTCCCGATAAATCATCTAGGAACACTTCTTCGTACTCACACACTACAGGGACTGACTGGATAGTCGAGGTTTCAGATGTAGCATCCTTAACCCTAACTAGATGGTACAAACAACCCTTAAAATCATCTTTCTGGCCTTAAGGTAGGAAATAAAGCGACCTACATGAACAACAAAACTACCCTTCCATTCTAGGACTGGTTTACCCGAAAATCTGAACTCTACTGCATAGGTTCTACAATTGACTGAGGCATAACATGAAAATAACCAACCCATTTCGAGGATAACATCAAAATCGGTCATAGGTAACTCTACTAAATCTACTGAGGTCACTTTTTGAAGGACTATGATAGGGAAATTCCTATATACCCGTCTAGCTATAATTGAATCACCGACTGAAGTAGAGATTGAGAAGGATTTTGATAATATTTTGGGACTGACTCTGAAACTACTAGAAACATAGGGTGTCACAAAAGATAAGGTAGCTCGTGGATCTAATAGTGCATATACATTAAGGTGGAATACTCGTAACATACCGGTGACTAAATTTGGGGAGACCTCCTACTCGTGACTGGATGCTAGAGCATAGAATCTATTTTGACGCTATCCACAACATGCAATGGTAGATGCCCCTTGCTAAGCTGGGCGTGCTGGTGGAGCTACAAAATTAGAGGCTGGGCCTCGGCCCCTATCATAAGCATGTTTGGCTGCTAGGCAATCTCTAAGAATATGTACAGGATTTCCCACACCTAAAACATGCAGCGGAACCTACTAGGCACTGACCCACATGCTACGGCCACAACTGCTACACTCTGGAGGGCTAGTCTCTGCAAGTCTACTAGTTTGACCTCTAGAGCCTGATGCTTGTCCCCAATGATCGCGTCTGGATTTGGACGGCACACTAATAGTCGAAGGCACTGGGGATGAAGATCTCTGGTGTGACTACTGACGATGCCCACTGGATCCTTGCTGGGAGAATCCAAAGCTACCGGTCCTGGCCCTCCTAGCCTCTCTCTCCCGCTCACTCATCTCATTGCCTCCATCTGCTGGGTGTACAGGACTATTCGAGTAAATTCAATGTCTTGAAGAAGAATTGCGGTCCAGTAATCCATGACCAGGTAGTCTGCTATCCCATGTATAAACCTTCTCACCTGAGCTCTCTAATCAGCCACCATCTTAGGTGCATACTTGGACAAGAAAGTGAAGTCCAATGCATACTCCTCAACCATCATTTCCCTTGCTTAAGGTTCACAAACTTGGCTTCTTTGATCTCCCTCATCTCCCGAGGGAACAATTGATCAATAAAAGTAACATGAAACTCATCCCAACTGATAGGGCCTACTCCAACTGCCCTACTATCCTTCCATTGCTTGAACCAATATGCGCTACCCCCTTCAACTGGTACGAGGCTAAATTGACGCACTCTTCCCCATTCATCCCCATAATATGGGTAACCTTCAAAATCTCCTCAATGAACTCATGTGGATCCCCATCCACCTTTAATCCAAGAAAATCTAGAGGGTTTATCCTTAGAAAATCTCTAACTCCTGAAGCTACCGCATTCGCGTTCTAAGGGACATGTGCTAATACCTACTGATTGACCTGGGCGGTCAAGGCCTGAGCTAAGATCTGAATGTCTTCCCTGAACTCCGTGTGGGCAACTAGCTTGGCTACATGCTCCTCATGGGCTGGTGGGGCCTATTGGTGCCAGTCTCCATTGCCATTCTCGTGGCCATTTTTGTTCCGATTTCTCCTTCCATTAACTCAGCGAGGAGGAATGATTCTGCAAATAAGTATAGCACGAGTTAGAATTATAGAGAGACACTTTATCATATGTCATAGATCATGAAAGAAGGAAAAATTTCTTAAACGTTTCATAGCCTCTTCTTCATAAGTGTTGCGCGTTTCACACCCATGAAAAATACCCTACTTAATGCGACTTTCAAACACCCTAGGACACTTCAAAACGTAATTCTCTGATACCAAGTTTGTCATGACCCAAACATAGGCCCGAATTGAGACACGGGACAAGAAACCCCGACACGCTCCAAGTCGACCCCATGTAATGAATATAACATCTAACTCATTCAAATAATATGGAAGATCAGCATGAATAACATAACGGAAGTCTAAACAAAACATAACATCTGAATACGTGCATAAGTTTAAAGCTAAATACAAATTGTATCCAAAAAGTGTCTAATACTGATGAGTTGATGGGACAAGACCCCAACTAACTCACAATAGTTTGAAAACTAACAATGTTGAACATATCTGAATAGAAAGGCCCTCGAAAGATTAGGACTCACCAACTCTGATCGGGAAGTACTAATGTTGGGAATCTGGCTAGCGGTGGGATTGAGTTTGGATAGCGGAGCCTGTATCATAAAATGATTCAATATAGAGTATGCGGTCAGTACGTCGAATGTACCAAGTATGCAAGGTAAGTAAAACCGCTAAGTAAATAAAATCATAAATCATGCATATAGTAAAACATAATCAAGATAATATTCTGAGAGTAGGGCTTGCATGCTATTTTTTGAAATCATGATCTGAATATAACTGAACATCATAACTAAATCGAATGACCCAAAGCTAAAATCTAATAATCATAAGCAAAATTGAACATTCAGTCAAACCTGCCGAAAACATAATATCATGACTGATGACCATGCATAACTAAAATCATGAGGAACAATGGGAGATTCTTCATATAACTGACATTACCATGATAGAGCTTATGTGGTCCCGACTATCACACTCAAGTGGGCAGAGCCTTCCAAAACTTTTCCAGGGCTAAGGACGCTGTCATGATATCGATATTGAGCTGAAGGCCCTTTGGGGACAAGGGAAGGTCACAAGGGAGGTCCCAAATAATCTTAACATACCTACGTTGGTGCGTAGTTTTAAGGCATAGGTTTAACTGACCCTTAGCCTACTCGGTGCTAGACACTACTCCCAAAAACATGCATATGCTCTCCATCATTTTTCAACAAAGCTAAACTATCGTCTATCGACGAAGCAGACTCATAACATACATGCATAAATCTAAATCATAACAAGAGGAGCCTTGGCTCAAACCATACCACAAGCTGAACATAATTGGGATTCTAGAGTCCATAACCATGTGTTAAGCTAATTACATGAAATCGTAAAACATAATTGATCTTATGGGCTTTCCCAATACTTAACATGCTTGAAATCAACTTGATTCTATTGAAAACATGAACATAGACATGGGTAATTTGAAAACATGATTTTCTCATATACATCTCATCATATTTGAACATACATATTATAATCTCAACTTTCCATCAACTTCCATGAATGGGCAACATAAATTGTAAAACATGAAAACATAAATTTGTAGTTGAAAACCTTATAAAATTTGCCCATGAATCATAATTCAACATTTAGAACATGCTTTGATCATACCTATGATAGAAAGTTAGAGAATTTACATATTTGGGTTAAAACCCTATAGATTCATAAATAAGGATTTCATGAAATAGAGAGGGATTGGGCATGGGTGTAGACAATTACACCCATTCATGACAATACATACCTGAAGAGATCTGATTTCATAACTTCTTTGATTGCCCAATGAGAATTGAGGAAGAACTTTGAAGAAACTAGGCTTGATCACCTTCTCAATCCTCTAAACTTGCATGCATGAATTAGAATAGGCTTAGAATGACTTAAACCTTCTTAAAAAATACTATTATGAGCTTAAAAGGACATAGTTTAGGCCTTAGAAACTTAGAAATTATAGAAAAGCCCTTAATAAATTAATAGGGAAAAACACACTTCCAGTCCCAACGGGGTACTGGACGACTCATGCCATGGACCATGACTCGTGGTCTACCATTCATTGTCAGCACTTCCATTTTAAATCTGAGGATCACCACGACTCGTGGTGTACCCAATGAATCGTGGTGATGACCCATTAGGTACACTGCTTGCTTCCCTTCATCATTCAAACCACCTTTGACCATGATTGACCTAATGAATTGTGGGGCCAGCCACGACTCATGGTAACATCCGTGGTCACCCCAAACTTGAAATTTCGAATCATAGTCAAGCCCCTCCCCATGAGTTACTTAACAACTCATGGTGTTCCGGACGGGTCACTGAACGACTCATCTTGTGACCTAGTGCTGAAATTTCTGTTTTCTCCATTTCAACTCCTAGATCTGATCTTAGGGTTTTTGGGGTATTACAGAACACTTACCCTAGTTAATTGCAAATTTTGATAAAAAATATTTGATTCTCACTCTTTGTTTACAATTATTTTTCTATAAACCTCCCAATTTGGAGATAACATATCAAAAAGCTTAAATACCAGCATTAGTCTAGTTCTTACCATATTCCCTATGGGTTCAACCCAAAAATATTTTTTGGGTTCTTTATTGAAAACATTTGCTTCATACTTAATCAAGTATGTGAGCTTGAGCGTTATCAGATCCATAAACATATCATAGGAAATTTAATAAAATTGGGTTAAAACCCTAAAAATACATATACTTAAATTAGAACTTGAATTCATGAACATGAGAAAAAATTTGGGCATGAAAATGAAACAACTATCATTCATAGCCCTACATACCTAGGTAAACTTATTCTCAAATTATCCTCGAAAGCCCAAGAGAATTGGGGAAGAATTGATAGAGTTCTAGCTTGATCTTCAAATAGAAACTCAAAACTTTGCATGCATGGGAGTCTAATCACTTGAGATAGAATAAACCCTCTTAAAACACTCCTTTCAAGGCTTAAAACGATGTAGTTTTGGAATTAGAAGCTTAGAAATTATGAAAATGCCTTTAATAATTTATCTAGAAAATGGACACTACCAGTTACAATGATCCATCCATTGAGTCATTTTAGGATATGATCGCTCGTTGGATCGTCTAGCATTCCCTTGAGAATTTCTGGAACCAGCTGATCCCTCACCAGTGATTGACAGGACGGGTCATTGCACCTGCCTATTGTATCTGAAGCACATCCGGTATTCTGTTAAGGTTCTAACCAACGACCTCTCAGGATGGATCATCATACGAAATAATGACTCATTACTCTATCCGTTTCATCCAAAGAAATTGGGTTACTTTTCTAATTCTCTAATCGACAACCAAACAGGATGAGTCGTTACATAAAACAATGGTTCGTCATGTCCTCTTATCTTTGTTGATTCAGACTTAGGAATTTCCTGAACCCCATTCAATGGCCATTCAGGATGACCCATTGGATCTTCCAAAAAGTTTTTGCTAGGCCCATTGCTTACTGGAAAAATTTTAATTGGTGATTTACCACGATGGACACAATGGGTCATTGTTCCTTACAACGACTCATCCTTTGAGTCGTTCAATGACTCTAGTGCAATTTTTCCTAATTTCTCTGATTCAACCCTTGGGTCTGAAATTAGGGAGGGTGTTAAACAATACTCATGTAAGGTTTTAGGAGAGTTACTTACCTTAACGAAGGAGGGGTGCTCAGGATTTCAAATATTGGAACTCAAAGGTTGTTCTTTACCTTGCTAGAGATCCGAAGATGATTTTGACGTTAGAATCATAAAGGAATTTATGGATTTGTGTTGAAGTATGTTTGAGAATACTTACCTATCCCTAGGAGGGTTGAAGAGATATCTTGCAACTGATAAGATTGATCTAGAGGTGGAAAAATGTTTAAGTTGAATTTTAAGAAAAATGTTTAAGTCGAATTTTAAGAGCCCTAAAACACCCAAGTGACGCCCCAAGTGATAGGACGTCAATCACCTAAAATTCAAAGTTTCTATTTAATACTGATGGACCATCTTGA
>JACEIK010000038.1:759206-769694 GCA_018107945.1 Datura stramonium | reverse complement strand
AGAATAAGTGTGGGTATTTAGCCATCATATCCGCTTCGGCTTCCCACGTAGCTCCTTCAACATGTTGATTTCTCCATAATACTTTAACTGAAGCTACTTCCTTGTTCCTCAGCCTCCGAACTTGGCAATCCAATATTTCAACTCGAACTTCCTCATAGTTAAGGTTATCCCTTATACCAACGCTGTTCACCGGGACTACTAGAGCTGGGTCTCCCAAACATTTCTTCAAAAGTGACACATGAAACATAGGATGCACGAAAGATAACTCGGAGGGAAAGTCCAACTCATACGCTACCTTACCAACTCTTCTCAAAATCCGGTAGGGACCAACATAATGGGGACTGAGTTTTCCTTTCTTCCAAACCGCATGACTCCCTTCAAGGGAGATATCTTCAGAAATACCCAATCATCCACCTCGAACTCCAACTCTCTCTTCCTCATATCAGCATACGACTTTTGATGACTTTGAGCGGTTTTAAGCCTATCCCTTATCAGCTGAACCTTCACCATAGCCTCATGAACCGAATTTGGCCATATCATAGCTGCCTCACCAACCTAAAACCATCTGATGGGCGATCTACATCTCCGCCCATAAAAAGCCTCGAACGGCGCCATCTGGATACTAGAGTGATAGCAGTTATTATAAGCAAACTCGATCAGGGGCAAATGATCATCCCAACTACCTTTGAAGTCCATCACACATGCTCTCACCTCGAGATTTTGTATTGTTCGCTCTACTTGTTCATCCGTTTGCAGATGAAAGGTTGTGCTGAGCTTAACTTGAGTCCCAAGCCCCTTCTGAAAAGATCGCAGGAACTGGAAGGTAAATTGAGTACCTCATTCTAAAATAATAGACAAGTGCACTCCATGTAGTTGAACCAACTCCCAGATATATTTCTTGTCATAATCCTCCACTTAGTCCGTGGTTTTGACTGGTAGAAAATGTGCAGCCTAGTCAACCTGTCTACCACCATCCAAATAGAATCATAATGTCGGCGAGTACGAGGTAGGACTGTAATGAAATCCATATTAATCTCTTCCCACTTCCAAGTAGGAATGCTGATATCCTGACGTACTCCTCCTGGCCTTTGATGTTCAACCTTTACTTGCTGACAATTTGGGCACCTGGCTACGAATTCTGCAATATCCCTCTTCATGTTGTTCCGCCAATATATTTCCCCCAAGTCATGATACATCTTGGTGGCACCCAGATGGATAGAATACCTGGTTCTGTGTACCTCATGCAATATCTGGCTCCTTAAATTATCCACATCTGGAACACACAGACGACCCTAGTACTGCAGCACACCATCTCCCCCTTGGGAGAAGACCTCCACCCTTTGACTTCAAACGGCTTCTTTCAGCTTTACCAAAATCGGATCCTCATCTTGTCTAGCTTTCACATCAGTTACTAAGGACGATTTTGACCCATTCTGTACTACAATACTGCCATCGGTTGAGTCGACCAACCTAACTCCCAACATTGTGAGTCGAAGTACATCTTTCACCAACTCCTTCCTTCCTTCATCCACATGGAACACACTCTACAAAGAGATCCTACTAAGTGTTTCCGCTACCACATTAGTCTTACCCGAATGGTAAAGGACGCTCATATCATAGTCCTTGAGTAGCTCCAACCATCTCCTTTGCCGAAGATTGAGATATTTTTGTGTGAATATATATTATAAACTCTTGTGATCCGTAAATACATCCACGTGGACCCCATACAAATAATGCCGCCATATTTTCAAGGCGAATACCACCGCGGTTAATTCAGGGTCATGAGTCGGGTAATTCTTCTCATGGATCTTTAACTGTCTATAGGCATATGTTATTACCTTTCTCCGCTTCATCAATACGCACCCAAGCCCGATTCTTGAAGCATCACAATACACAAAAAAATCATCTGTACCCTCAGGTAGGGTCAATACTGGTGTTGAAGTGAGTCGAGTCTTCAACTCTTGGAAGCTCTACTGGCAAGCCTCCAACAATTGGAATTTCACCTTCTTCTGAGTCAACTTGGTCAACGGTATTGTAATAGATGAGAAACCCTCAACAAACCTCCAATAGTAACCTGCTAAACCTAAGAAACTCCAAATATCTAAAGGATTAACCGGTCTAACCCAATTCTTCACTATCACGCCCCACTTTGGGAGTCATGACCGGCACCTAGTGCCACACTGGGTCTGAACTAATCTAACTGGACTGGTGCATTACTGGTGCACAGTGACATCAATTCGAGAAACTAACGAGCTATATCTTGGCTATAAATACCGCCCCTGGCTGACAAGGCCACCTGTAAAAGAAGACAGCTAACTAGAACAACATAATAACGGGGATTCTATGTGGGCTGACAAGATCACCATGTTGTCTAGTTATAACCAAAATGTAAATCAGGCACTAAACTATGTTATGGCCAACAAGGCTGCTATCTGACAGCTAAGCAAGGCCCCACACGGCCATCACAGGAAGTAAAGCACACATGGGCCCCACACGGCAAACAGCAACTAACCACAGGGAATATACAACAGACTGCAAGCCTCTAGGAGTGATATAGTGGCCGAGATAGGGCCCTGACCTACCCAAAACTTTACATCAAAAGGAAGTCCTGCCTAACTTCAGCTCCGGAGGGAAGGAGCTAAATGAACTGCTGACCTCAGCTGGAGACTAGGAACATCCCCAACCGTGTATATCTACCCCTGTAGGCAAGTAATGAAGCGCCCAAGTGGGCGTCAGTACAATATGTACCGAATATGTAAAGCAGAAAGATAATAATTTGACTGAAAACTGGAAAAATATTTGTAGTAATCAAAAGAGGGAGAGTGAGGATTTATCCTGCAATACCTGGATCATCTAATATATCTAAATAACAAGCTTACAAACGCAAACAAAAACCTAACCGATCCCCCATAAACCCAAGAAAGTACAAACAAAATCCTCTATACTCATCTGACTACTAGGAATTGTGTAAACTGTAACTTAGTACGGCCCTTACAGCCTTAGTAACAGGAACATGATACGGCCCTCACAGCCTCTATAAATGAAATATGGTACGACCCTCACAGCCTCTGTAAATGAAACATGATACGGCCTTCACAGCCCCTATAAATGAAACACGATACGACCCTCACAGCCTCTGTAAATGAAACATGATACGGCCCTCACAGCCTCTGTAAATGAAACATGATACGACCCTCACAGCCTCTGTAAATGAAACATGATACGGCCCTCACAGCCTCTGTAAATGAAACATAATACGGCCCTCACAACCTTTGTAAATAAAACATAATACGGCCCTCACAGCCTTTGTAAATGAAACATAATACGGCCCTTACAGCCTCTGTAAATGAAACATGATACGGCCCTCACAGCCTATGTAAATGAAACATAATACGACCCTCACAGCCTTTGTAAATGAAACATAATACGGCCCTCACAGCCTATGTAAATGAAACATAATACGGCCCTCACAGCATCTGTAAATGAAACATGATATGGGGTAACAGCTAACTAATCAATATTCGGGTAGGCCATTTTAGATAAGCTCATTAGAACTGGGATTACTATTTCATTGTTACAGACTCTATTCATTTTACAAAAGCCGGCCCCAATAAGTTCATTCTGAAGTACTGCAGGTATATGAGTTGTAATAACTCGCAACAACATAACTTGTCGAAAGAAAAGCCCTACATACCTCAAGTGTCGACTTCATGTCTAGCTGGCGAGTTTCAATCTGAATTCAATAGCCCTACGCAAGTACAATCGTATTACTGGGAGAACGAGACTAGTTTCAGTACTCAATTCAGTGAAAAAGATAATTTGTGATAATAATATCAGTTATATTTCAGCTTGATGAAATACAATCGAAAACATATAATTTCTCGAGAGTTCAGAAGGGATAAATGCTTACTTGAAGCCTATGATCGTATAGAAACTAATTTGAAGCAATTCTGTCAACTTTAACTCGGCGGAGTTCCGATTCGCCGAGCATTTTTCAAGAAAATAACTCTGTAGGAATGCTCTCGGCAAGCTTATACGCCAGTACCTGAAGTTAATCAGAGTTTGGATGGCGTTTCATAGCGTATTCGGACGAATTTCGATGTAAACTCTCGTGCTCTCTCACTCTCTGTACGGCCTTATGTTTTTCAAAATAATTTCCAATTGAAACAAGATGGTTTACATATAACTTGGTCGGTGGGCACAGGGTCCGTGGTACGGACCCTGTCGAGCCAATTTGGCTCCGTGGCACGGAGGCCACCGCGCCAAGTGAGGTTTGTGCCACGTTGCCCCTTTGGGCAGCTGGCTCGGCCTCCTTCCGCATGCTCCATGCTCGCTCGACCTCTCCCCAGTCCCTTTCTCATACGTATTAAACTCTAAAACTCTTAGCCAACACATAAGTACGCCGACTAAATGTTAGAAATTTAGGGGGTGTAACATTCAGCACCTGAATTTTCTAAGAATCTACCATTATGCCCTCACTCGATACCACATGGCCCAAAAATGCTACCGAGTCCAACCAAAACTCACACTTGCTGAACTTGGCATACAATTGGCGATCCTTGAGAGTCTGAAGTACTATTCTCAAGTGAGCGGCATGCTCCTCCTCACTCCGAGAGTATATAAGGATGTCATCAATGAACACAATCACGAACATATCCAGATATTTCCTGAACACCCTATTTATCAAGTCCATGATAGCTGCAGGAGCATTCGTCAGTCCAAAAGACGTAATTACAAACTCGTAATGGCCATACCGCGTCCTGAAGGCTGTCTTCAGGATATCACTCTCCCGAACTCTGAGCTGATGATATCTATACCTGAGATCTATCTTTGAGAATCACTTGGCACCCTGAAATTGGTCAAACAAATCATTGATTCTGGGCAAAGGATACCTATTCTTAATGGTGACCTTGTTCAATTGTCGATAGTCAATGCACATATGAAGCGAACCATCCTTATTTTGGACAAAGAGAACTGGTGCACCCCGTGGAGACTTGCTCAGTCTAATGAAACCCTTATCTAACAAGTCCTGCAACTGCTCCTTTAACTCTTTCAGCTCAGCCAAAGCCATCCTGTAAGGAGGAATAAATATAGGTTGTGTGTCGTAAAGAAGATCAATACCGAAATCAATCTCCCGCTCAGGAGGAACACCTGGCAAATCATTAGGAAAGACCTATGGATACTCTCATACTATTGGGACTAACTGGATAGTCAGGGTTTCGGACTCGACATCCTTAACCATAACTAGATCGTACATGCAACCCTTAGAAATCGTCTTCCTGGCCTTAAGGTAGGAAATGAATCGACCTACAGGAACAGCTGAACCACCCTTCCATTCTAAGACTGGCTCACCCGGAAATTTGAACTCTACTGCCCGGTTTCACAATTAACTGAAGCATAACATGCAAATAGCCAATCTATGCCGAGAATAACATCAAAATCAGTCATGGCTAACTCTATCAAATCTTCTGAGGTGACTTTATGAAGGACTGAGACTGCGCAATATCTATACACCCGTCTAGCTATAACTGAGTCACCTACTAGAGTAGAAACTGAGAAGGGTTCTAACAAAACTTCGGGATTGACTCTAAAGCTACTGGCCACATAAGGTGTCACAAAAGACAAGGTGGCCCCCAGATCTAGCAAAGCATAAACATCAATATGGAAAACTTGCAACATACCAGTGACCACATCCGGGGAGACCTCCTGCTCCTGAAGGGATGCTAAAGCATAGAGTCTATTCTGGCGTTGACCGCCAGCTCTGCTAGTTGATGCCCTATGATGTGCTGAGCGTACGGGAAGGGATGCTGAGCTAGAAGCTGAGCCTCAGCCCCCAACCTGATCCTGTCTAACAGCTGGACAATCTTTAAGCATGTGTCCGGGCTGCCCACACCTGAAACAAGCACCTGAACTTGCCAAACACTGGCCTGCGTGCCCTCGACCACACTTGCGACAAGCTAGGATGCTGGAATCAACGGGTCTGCTGCTATGATCCCTCAAGCCTAATGCCCGCCCTCTTTGATCAATCCTGGGCCTGGATGGCACACTCAATGCTGAAGATGCTAGGGCTGATGATCTCTAGTGGGTCTGTTGTCGGTGCCCACCACCGGATCTCTGCTGAGAGAATCTGTGGTCCTCGGTCTTGGCCCTCTTGGCCTCCCTCTCTCTCGAATGTGTCGCCTCCATCTATTGGGAATACAACACTATCCGTGGAAAATCCATATCCTGATGGAGCATAGCAGTCCTACAATCCTTGTCCAAATAGCCCGTCACTCCATGGACAAATCTACTCACCCGCATCCTCTGATCGGCTACCAACTCTGGGGCATATTTCGATAGGAGAGTAAACTCAAGGGCTTACTCTTGTACAGTCATTCTCCCTTGCTTCAAATTCACGAACTTAGCTGCTTTCATCTCCCTCATCTCCCGAGGGAAGAACCGGTATAGAAATGCAACATGGAACTCTTCCCAAGTGACCGGATCTGCTACTGCGACCCTACTATCCTTCCATTGGAGAAACCAGATGTGCGCGACCCCTTTTAGCTGATAAGAGGCCAACTCAGCGCACTCAACCCCATTCACTCCCTTGACTTGGGTGATCTTGACAATCTCGTCCACAAACTCATGTGGGTCCTCATCTACCTTGGACCCAAGGAACTCTAACGGGTTCATCCGCAAGAAGTCTCTGACTCAAGCCGCCGCTGCGTTTCCATTCTGCGGAACATGTACAACGGCCTGCTGATTAACCTGAGCGGTCAGGGCCTGCGCAAGCATCTGAATAGCGGCCCGGAACTCAGCATGAGCAGCTGGCTCTGGTGCCTGGGGCTCCTGAACCGGTGGGGCTTGCTGATGCCCATGACCATTGCCATCCTCGTGTCCTTCACCATCTCCATTCCTCCTTCTGTTCACTCTTCGAGGAGCCATGATTCTGAAATTGCGAATAGAATGAGTTATAAGAATAGAAAGACTTTTCATCGCACGGCATAGATCATGAAAGAAGGGAACATTTCCTATATGTGTCATAGCCTCTTCGTCATAAGTGTGGCGCGCTTCACACCCATGAAAAAGACTTTACTTAATGCGGCTTTCAGACACCCTAGGAAACTTCAAACCTATGACTCTGATACCAAGTTTTTCATGACACGAACGGAGGCTCGAATCACGACACGGGACAAGGAGCCCCGAGAGACCCCAAGTCGACCCATGGCATAAGCATACATCTAAATCAACCAAGAGACTGAATAATCGACAATACTATCAAAGCGGAAGTCTAGCTTGATTATAACATCAGAATATAAAATCTAAAGCTGAATACATACATATGTCTGAATAGCCTCTAAACATGACGAGTTGATGGGACAAGACCCCAACTAACTTAACAAGGTGAAAACTGAAATACGTAAAGAAAAGATAGATAGTCGGGTCCTCGGAATATGAGGACTCACCAATAAGTATACGCTAACTTCGATAAGCTGTCTAAGAGTGGGGCTAAAGCTGAGAGCCGGGTCCTGTATCATAAACGATACAACATAGAAGTATGTGGTCAGTACGTGGAATGTACCAAGTATGCAAGGTAAGTAAAACCGCTAAAGTAAGTAAAAATTCTTTTAAACACAATGTGTTAATTGAACATAAATATCAGTAAACTGAGAGTAGAGCTTACATGCATTCTTTCTGAAATCATGATCTTTTCATAACATGACAATACATATTATACATCAAACTAACTCGAATCACTCAAAGCTGCAATATGATATTTATAGAAAAGCTAAATATTGAGTCAAACCTTTCTTTTAGAACATGCATGGGTATATAATAAACATGAATAATGAATATGCATATCTGAATCATATAGAACAATGGGAGACTCGTCACTTAACCGACGTACCACGATAGAGCTTACGTGGTCCCAACTATTACACTCAAGTGGGCAGATCCATCCAAAACCTTGTCAGGGCTAAGGAAGCTACCATGATATCGATATCAAGCTCAAGGACCATTAGGGCCGGGGATAGCTCACAAGGGAGGTCCCAATAATATAATAGTATCAACCTACATTGACACGTAGTTCTGGGGCATAGGGTGATCGACCCTTAGCCCGCTCGGTGCTAGACTCTTCTCCCAAAAATATGCAAATGCTCTACATCATATCTAACGAAGCTCAACATTGTCTACTGTCGGAGCTCAATGATCAAATACATCTCAAATACGAAATCATGCATATGAGAAGCTTTAGTTCAAAATACACCACAAGCTGAAAACTTACTTGGGAGCCTTTGCTCCAAAATCGTGTGGTAAGCTATGCATAGTAAGATTTAACTCAAAACATACCACAAGCTAAAATACAAAATTTGGGAGTCTTCGCTCCAAAATAATGTGGTAAGCTTAGTTCGGAGAAATCCTCATTTAAACTTAACATGTGGGTATTGCCCAAAGCTTTATCATACTTAGAAATACTCAACTCTTATTGAAAATATAATTATAAACATGGGTAGCTTGAAATCATGCTTTTCATCATAATATCTCATCATTATCACATTTACTTCACAATTCTCATTTTTCATGATTATATCATCAGTGGGCTTCAACATTCATAAGGCTAGCAACATAATTTTAACTGAAATCACTATAAAATTATCCCATGCTTCATAATTCGATTATAAAATCATAATCAATTCATACCCATGTAAGAAAAAATTGAAGATTCATGCATTTGGGTAGAAACCCCATAACTTGATCATAGAAAATTCTCATATTTAGATAGAAATTGAGAATGGGTGTGGATGGAAACACCCACTCATCACCCTACATACCTGGAAGGGATTGATTCTACCACTTCTCTGATTGCCCAAGATGGATTTGAATGAAAACCTTGAAGACTTGCTCTAGATCACCTCTTCGACCTCTCAAGTTTGCATGCATGAAAGGAAATAACTTAGAATAGGTTTTCCCCTCCTAAAACCCACTAAAACGAGCCTTAAATGACGTAGTTTAGGCCTTAGTAACTTAGGAATTACAAAAAGGCCCTTAATAATTTCGCAGGAAATTACTGCCAGGTGGTCCTAATGGACAACCTGACGACTTGGGGTCCGGGGCAACGACTCGTCGCCCTGCTCGTCAAGTACACTGCCTTGCCTATCCTTCTGGGCTCGTGACAGGTCACTTCATGACTCGTCAGGAGTGACCACGACTCATGGTCACCAGTCGTTGAGTACACTGCCTACCCAATTTCCTTTACTCAATTCCCTTAACCACGACTGACTCCACGAGTCGTGAGGACTGACCACGACTCGTGGTCATGCCCATGGTGACTTCAATTTCCATCTTCCAAACTTGGCCCCAGCCCCTCACCACGAGTCATCCAACGACTCGTGGTCCATCCTCACGGGGTCACAGAATGACTCGTTCTGTGACCTAGTGCAAAAATTTTAGTTTTTCCCGTTTGAACTCCTGGGTCTGATCCTTAGGCTCCCAGGGTATAACACGCGACGTGTCGCCTAGTGCGCTAGGGAGGGGTGCGCGACACAGCCCTTAGAGCCCTGCCTCTGGCCCCGAATTCTCACTCACTCAATAACGCGCTCGCGTGCTCCACCTTCGAGTCTTCTCCTGCATGTTCCCTGCTCTAAGAATTCTCAACACGCATGTACGCACACGTTGGCTAGATGAAAAGAAAAAAAAACTTACAAAGTGTAACAATATGAACCCTCTTGACCCCACGTAGGTCCGCCACTGTGCCGCAAAAATCCCAATTTCTAATAGCTAAATCTGAATCAACTCTTAAAACTCATCTGGAACCTCCGAAAGATAAATCAAAAGTGCAAACCACTCCATTAACACGTTCCAGAACTAATGGAATCATCAAATCACTAATTCGAGGACGTCTTGAGTAAATGTTGATAATGATCAACTCAAGTCTCCAACTTAACTAGAAACTCAACAATGATCCAAATTACTCCTGAGCGCCTCGAGATTCATGAAAATATTCTATCAAGTCATAAATTCCCGTTGGACCTCATGAAATTGTCAAAATTCAAATTCGACCTCATTAACCCAAATTGTTAATTTTAATCAAACTTTCAAAACTAAAATTATTCTCCGAAACATATCCGCTCACCTAGGGAATTGTGCCACCCATCCCAATAAGTCATAAATATTTTAATTTTAAAAAAAATTATGGAGAGGTATGTGATCAGTAGAAATGTTCTCTTCCAGGAACATATGTTTCCTTTCGCTCATCTTCAAGCTCCTCTTCCTTCTTTACTTCTGGTATTGGATCATCACCACTAAAAAAAGGCTAAAATCGATCCAAAAAATTGACCTCCTGGGGAAGTCGGAAACAATTGGTCTTAGGAGGTCAAACTGTTGAAATAAATTTTTATTATTTTTTTAAAAAGAAATCGAGCTTATGAGGTCAGGTTTATTTGGGAAAAATAAAAAATATATTAACAGATCTTAAGAGGTTGGGAAATTTTTCGAGAAATATGAATT
>JACEIK010000038.1:703668-728177 GCA_018107945.1 Datura stramonium | reverse complement strand
CTCTTTCTTATTTTTCTTGTTTATTGGTACATGTTTTTACGGACGCCCACTTGGCATCCAAGGGACAATGGCCCTATGTAGCCCTGTTTTTTTAAAATTATATTATGTCATTGCTTTTCCTAGATTTGTAATGCTTGAATTATTTTATTACATTGATATACCTGTTATTGCCCTTTCAAAAAATAGAGTTTCTGGATCTGCCTGACAGCTGTCCGTTGTAGCGATCTCTTTTCTATTGATATGGACCCGACATGGTGGTCCTTTACATGTTGCAGCGAGCCCGCTACCGGGGGCATTCATCACTGTAGCGAAGCTCCCCAAGATGAATAACTGAAGGGGTTTTTGTCCCTCCCATCAATCCTAAGTCAATTCCACCCACAATGTATCCTACATCTTTTACAATTCACGCTGTCAGATACCAATTGAAAATTTTTAGATACCAACTGAACTCAACCCAAGCGACTAACACACTCGGACGACATGATGAGAAAGAAATAAAATGAAACTTTCTAGATGCCTTATAGCTTCCCGAAGATTAGATGTGGACGTCTACAAACAAATCCGCAAGAGTCTACTTGATATTGCTCTTGTACTTATGAGACCGGTAACCTAGATGCTTTGATACCAACTTGACACGATCCCAAATGAGCGAGTCGTGAGGGCACCTACGTCGACATCAACTCGATAGGAGACCTCTTTCCAACCCAACATATAAGACAATTTAAATTTTCATAAATTCGCATAATACAAAATATTTCAAAATTTATAATAAAACTTCCCTTCCGAACCATGACTCCCCAAGATCTAGTCTAGATAGGTACAAAAGTCCTAAAAGAATACCTGACAAAATAAAAGAACACAACATCATTTGTAGAGAAGAATACATAAATTGATGTTGAGTACTCCATGTCAATCATGAGACTTCAAATCCGCCACAACCTACACCAAAAAGGTGTAGCAAGATAGTATCAGTACATCACACGTACCGGTAGACATCATCGTCCGACTAAGATTAATTTACATAACAACATATAGTTTAACATGCAATCAACTTAATAGATATAACAACTACTCCAACTTATATTATAATCCATTAGGTTTACTATCTATATTATCAACACTTATAACCCATCAATGTTCATGCAGGTACCCTACTACTTTAGCCATTGTTTAACTCTCAATCTACCCCTCTTATCCCGCTGCAGCGGGTATTTTTAACCGTTAACACAATTGGAGTTCTGTTGTAACGGACGGGGAAATATATTGTCGGATCCGCTGTGACGGTATCTTGGGTGCCGTAGCGGATCCAGTGCAGCGACACGATCACTGCAGTGGATAATGAGAACCAGTAAGTGGGTTTTAAGTGGGATTTCAGGGGGTTTACCCCATTATTCCAAAAATGAACTGTGAGAACTCGAAAAGAATTTTCCAAGTGCAGAGAAGTTTTTTCTTCTCAAAGGTAAGAATTTTAGTCTACTCTCTTTATTTTGATGCCCTAAACCCGTAGAATCAATAGGGGGCTTGTTATGGTGAAAATTCTAGGTTGAAAAATCCTAGAACGATGAGAATAGGGTAAATTAATTGGGTATTGAAGGTTGATTGATTCCTAGGTCTATAAGCATGTAATTGTTGCTCCCTGGGGTGAATGGGATGGTGCTAGTTTATTATTTCTAGAATTGGAGACCTGGAGTGTAGTTGAAGCAGAATTTTTAGTGTTAAAACTGCTTAAAAGAGGGTTTGGGAGTAGAAACCCCATGAACTGGGGTTGAATGATCATAGTAGGATTAGAGTGGGATGACTTACTCGCGGGTAATGATTAGAACCCCATGAAGCGGGTAGAATAGGGGCGGGGTTGAATTTCCAAAACCCTTGTTTCTCGAAATAGTTGTTTGATCTTTGTTAATTGTTTGTTCTAGATTTTGAATGTTCGGAAGCGTTGAGGAAAGACAAGGCTCCAGCGGAGTAACTTGACATTTTTCATCTTCAACCGAGGTAGGTTATGATTTAACAGGAGTTAGATTTTGGATAATAGTGTATATGTGTGTGGTATGATTTTGTGTGAATTGATCTCCGGATATTGCTTGTTGATGTAGTCTTTTGTTGAATTCTATCACTGAATGATTAATTATGAAATTATTATTTATGTAATATGAAAATTGGATATTAAGAGGTCATTTATATTTGTTTGTATTATTTGAATGTGATTCATGAATTGTATGAGTAATCGAGTTAAGGGAGGTAAGATGAGGTCTTCCCATGGTCAAATAAACTAACTGAGTGGTAAAACACTGAGATGTATGAATGAAAGCGGGTAATATGAATGTAGATGAGCAGCTCGTGCCAGAAGGGAACATCCGAGCGAGCTATCCAAGGAGCATCCGGACGAGTAGATGAGTGGGAGCGGGTATCAGACTGGTACAATATGTGAATTTCTAGAATCCCCTGCAGGCCATGACTGGAAGGATCGAAATAAGACCCTCTGGCATGTGTGTACATTGACATTCAGTGATTAAGTGTTCATGGTGAGTGACAGAGGTGTATGCCCAACATATCACCATTTGTTGTATTATTTGACTGAATGTAAGAAGTAAGATCGGACTGGGAATGTGAGGACCTGAATGAGCTGAACTTATGGTAATGTATTTTTTGCATTTGAATTGTTGATGTGTTTATAATGATTTGATGGTTTAGGTGAAGTTAAATGAGGACTCATGATGAGTTGTGAAACCTTTCATGAAATTATTCATTCTATATTCCTTGTAGTTATGATGTGTCGATTGTTTATTGACGATTATCAATGCTTGGATGATCATAACGAATAGAATATTGAAAAGAGTTAAGAGAATGGTGGGTGTGCAGCTAAGTCGAGCTATTTCCAAGATAGTACCACTGCAGTAGGACTTATTCCGCTGGGGCAAGACCATGGCAACAGTCAAGTGACCGCTGCAGCGAGGCCCAATCCTGTGAGTAGGGCGGCTAGCACCCTACGCTGATTTAATTTCTGAATGACTATTATCTATTGAAATGGTGTTCTGAGTTAATCGCATATTGTTGTTTCATTTATATATGTGTTATTATTTAAGGTTGCCGATGATGCCTACCAGTACTGTATTTTGTAGTGACGCTACTCCTCCACTTCTTTTCTAAGTGTAAACCCAATCCCGGCAGCTCATCTCGCCCTCATCTCTAAAGTAGCAGCGGAGTTATAGAAAGGTAAGCGACTCAAGATGTACTAATCGACTCTTCTGCGGTTGATGTCTCTGTTACACCCCGTAAAATTCCCGATACATAGATGACCTATTCGCATGTTGGTTAAGAGTTTTAGAATGCCATACATGCTAGAAAAAGGCCCAGGCATTCCAGGAATGCGACTTATAAATCGCATTCCCTGAATGCGACTTATAGTCCCAATTATATATATGCCGCCAACTTCGGTTTAATTCTTTTTAATCAAATAATTTCCAGTGAAGTCACGAAAAATAGAGGGTTCGTAAGGTTTTGATAATTATCGCTCGATTACGCCGCCAAACGCGGTCCAAACTCAAATTAACCTCAGATACCGAGGTNACAGTGGAAAATTCATAAACAATTTCCCTGCAAATATTGTTTTATACTCCACCCTATTATTTTTCTCTTTTTGCTTCTTTTATCCCTAAATATAAAAGGTTAAAGTTTATCCACACCCAATCTTTATATAAATTCAACCTAATAAATACATAATATATGTATTTTCGTTCATTCATATAATTAATGAATACACATTTTTATTGTAATCTATGACGTAATCATTATAAATTGATGTAAAACATTGCATGGAGTAGATATTTACCACCTTTTCACTAACAACATGAGCAATGTATATATATCAATATTAATTACAGTGAATTCAAACAACAACAGCAATAATGCAAATATAGACAGACATATCAATATTAATATCGATAGTATAATAATTGCAGTGACCTGAACAACAATAGCTTAAATTCAGAATTCGCCTTTATTGGCGAATGGAATTTCCTCAACTGTCCCAGTACTTCACCACATTAATAAGTAAGAAATCTTTATTTCTTTCTCACTCTTCACAAAAATAACAACTCTCCATAAGCTACAACCTAGAGAAATATCATAGATTCATCTAAGATCATATCTAAAAGTACCCCATGTGAAGGGTACATGGGGGTAAGGGTTGGAGAAAAATCCAGAGAGAAAAATACAAAATTTATACAATATACAATAAAAATACTTATTAATAGCACACAATGAAAAAAAAAATGAGGACCTCGAAGAAAAGACATTGTCACACTACTCAAGGAATGATGGGACCAAACGCCTGACACTCCGATAATGATTTCTGTTCCCCACCTTCACATAAAAATAATCTCAACGGGCACCGGTACAAACAGTTGTCTCCTAACCTCACTGTTACTGAACCCGGTTTCAGATCCAACAATGGACCCGGTATGGGTCCGAATAAGTAGTTCCCTCCTAACAGTAGCCTCTCAAATTGTGACACCCCTTGATCCGGGAACACCATTTTCAATGCGTATTGGGTCGGTATCATACCCGATAACTTGTTGTTCTCCAAAGATATTGATGATAATCTGGGCATTAAGCCCAGGAACCCGGGTAATAACCCGCGGATCTCATTGTTACTCAAGTCTGCTGCAATCAGCTGACTGTTCTGAAACGAGCTCCCGGGTTCCTGAATTGACCCGAATTGATTATATGATAGCGTGAGCTGTTCGAGGGACGGATGAGTGAAGAGACTCGCTGGCACTGACCCACTGAGTTTGTTGTGACTCAGATCGATAACTTGAAGGAAATTCAGTCCGGTGAGGCTTGCCGGAATGTTACCCTCTATGCTGTTGTTTCTCATCGCAAGCTGGATGAGAGAAGCCGGGAAGGTCGTCGGGAGTTGGCCGGAGATGGCATTGTCACTAGCATCGATGAAATCCAAGTTATTTAACTGACCCAACTCGGGAAACTCGCCAGAGAGCTTGTTGGCTTGAACTTCGAGCCTTTTCAAATTCTTGAGACCGTTGAAACTTTGGGGAATTGTTCCCTCGAGGAAATTATTGTCAAGGTAAAGTTCTTCAAGGTTAGAAAGTGAACCCAGTGAAGCAGGAATTGACCCAGAGAGCAAGTTTCTCGACAAACCGAGTCGTTGAATGCTAGTTAGATTTGAAAGTGACTCGGGTACTGATCCGGTGAAGACATTATTAGTGAGGTCTAAGGTTTGGAGATAAGGTAAATTCCAAGACACAGAAGTGAGTGAACCAGAGTAATTCCACTGATCAAGAGCGACTTCAGTGACTCGGCTAACAGAGGAAATGAGAATGTCACAACGGAGACCACAGGTGAATTTTTCACCGCCGAGATTGTCACAAGGGTCTACAGAGAAATCCCACGAAATAAGGCATGACCCAGGTGACATTGAATTGGGGTCGACGCTATTCTTCAGCTCCTTCAAGACTTCAATGTCTTGCCAGTGTGTAGTTGAACGCGCATGCAAGAACAGAACATGGAGAACTGTAAGGAACAGGACAGTAAAAATTGAAAGACGACCCATTTTCTGCAGTTTTGCTCTCTGCTTATTTTTTTTTTTGTCCTAATGAGAATTATTGAAGAAGAAGAATGACGAAGCACTTTCACGATTGGTTTTTAAATGGGTTCTTCAGCATATATTGGGTGTGTCCAAAGAAGGGAACAAAGAAAGATAGGTGTAGAGGGATTGAGAAAGGCAGAGATAGAACACTTGGCAACTAGGAGTTTAAATGGGTATTTGTGTTTTTTCCCCCTTTTACCATCTCAAGTCTCTAACAACACTATGAAGAAAAAGAAGTGAAATTTAACAAACTAAAAAATATATTAAAAACCATGTCGTAAAAATATCTATAATTACAAGATACTGAAAAATATTTTATTTTGAAAGTTAGATATAATCTGGAACAATTTAAACAGAAAACAAGACATACAATTCGAGACAAAAGGTACGGAAAATTTGGCACATATATATCTTTTTGGTGAGTGGGCTCACGGGTAAAATGTCAGTGGAGGTCTAAATTTACATATGTATGTGCTTATTGAAGGACAGGGAAAATAATAGCGCTCTGTCACACTTGCCATAAAAATGTTTTATAGGGAGAGAGCGGGGACAAAGGGTCCCAATTTATGGTTGGTTACTCAATCAACCATTTTCTTCTTTCACTTGATATTTTACTAAAAATTCTCCAGCTAATTGATGCTTTATTCTTTCAATATTTTGATCTCATAATTAACAAAAATAGGTATCAAAATTATTAAACAAAAAGGGGCAAGTAGAGGACATGATGAATACCTTAGTTCAGCAGCAATTGTGTTTGCACTGATTGAGAGGCACCTACTTTTAATCGAGTAGTAAGCACTTTGCTTCGACTACTTAGAGAGAGCCACTTTCCGATACTCTTAAAAAGTTGGTACCAATAATTTGCCTTTACGTTTCACTAAAGGTGCCATTTTCAATTGGTTGACTGCTAATAGTTGTTTAAGGGTATTTTTTTAATATTTTCGAGAAAAAAAAAAGTGTTATTCTACTGAACAAAATTTGAATTTTCCTATTCGTTGGACCAATTTTTCTTCAGAGCAATTGTCCAGATTCAGTTGTTAATTCTTTTAGGAACAACACTACTTGTAAAGCTAGAAATTAGTATGCAGGGGCCAAATTTATTTCTACCCATAAAATGTTAAGATCAATGTGTCCAAAACCGGGTTAGAAAGGTGAGTAATTGTCCGTGGTTTAACCTATTTTCAGCCAACTGATTTTGGCCGAATTTTTTAGACGAGTTATCATGCACCTAGGAACCAAATGATTCGACAAATGCTTTTGCAAAGTACTAAAGAAGTTTTCTTTGGCTAATCTTTCGAAAAGTATTTTTCAGCATCAAATTATGAAAATGATATATAAAGATAAACTTTACAATTTGTGTTATTTAAATAGATAAATGATTTGAGATATTTATTGTTAGAGACTTGAATTAAGTTTACAATTTTATTTAATTAAAATGAAAAAATAAAATCACAAAAAATGGAGAGCGAGACAGAGAGAGAGTGAGTTTATGAGACATTGATCGTGAAGGTATAGTCGACAACGCTACGAGGTTAAATTTGTCCCACAACAGTTTGGTAAATACATATTTTCACTATAGGAACCTTTATCCTAGAGAAATTAAACAAAAGAAACAATTACCTTCTTCTGCTTCTTACCCATAGGCCATAACCAAAAAGAAAAAAAGTTTTATTTCAAAGCACTTCTTTTTTCATAAAGCTAAGCACTTTAGTCACCTAAAAGCTTGGCTAGCAGGCTAATAATGTTTCACTCCATTTTACCCGGTCTAACCTGAATTGGATGCAATTTGAGTCTAAACGTTTTTTTGAAAAGGAAGACGGGGCTCTATCTTTAAAGGGTCATGTATAATCTTGATCGAACCAGTTTTAAGTTGTAGGGTAAACGAACTGTTTATTGAAAAAACCTATTGTAACCGTTCAAATTTGACCCAGCCCATCAATTTGATACAGTTAGTACTTCTAAATATGACACGTAATAAGTTCACAGGTTGATTTTTCAAAAGGCATGGGGACATATTATAATGCGAAAATACAAATTTATAACCCCAAAAATTTATTTGCCTTGATGGACAAAAATTAAAAATCAGCACAAAATATAGGTAAAAGTGCAAATGACCCTTCCAAGTTGTTCAACTCAAAGAAACTTATGATTAGCATAAAATGCCCTTTGAATACTTCTCTTTTGTTTTTTAAAGTATATCAAGGATCACCTACAACTGGAAAATGTGTAACGAATATTTGGTTGGTTGCTATGGAAGAATATCGATGTGTTCGAAAATTCTTACCCACCCCCAAAAGCCTCGTTGGTCTGGCACTGGCATGGCATCTTCAGGGAACCGAACATCTCGAGTGCATTATTTAAGATCACATAAAAGAAGTGAAACAATAAAATAAGGTTACCCCCTACCAAATCACACAGGGAGACGTTAGGGTCCCAAACCTCTTAAATGCATGTGTTTTTCTTTTATAAAAAGAAGTGGAACAATAAAATAAAGGCTGCTCTCTGCCAAATCACAGTCGCTAGTCCATTTCTCTACCAAATCGGAGAAAGATGCATCATGATTCACTATTGTAAAAACTTATTGTCTTATCTTTAAGACCATTTCTATCAAACATAGGCGAACTGATTGTACGAGCTGCCAAGTTGGTAACCTGGTCCCTCTCACTGCCTAATTTGTGTGCATAATGTTACGTCGTCTCATAATTGCAACTACAAAACTTGGGTATGTCATCATCCAGAAGTTTGCTTCGCCTAATCCAATGTCGTCAGGCTCATGAGAAACACTTCAAACTCTAAGAAGTCCTTTTGTTCAGATTTAGGTTAATCCAAATTGGACCTTTACAAGACAAGAGAAAAAGTACAAAAAGAGAAATAAGAAAGCTTGTGAAGGATAGGGACCAATTTTGTAGATTTGGGGAATAATCTTGTCTCTGTAGTATTTAGGGTGCATCCACGATGTTTAATTTGTATATAAGATTGAGGAATAGTCTCTTTAACCCGCTTTGTCAATAGAAGCGGAAGGGAATAACAGATGAACAACCAGAACTTTCAACAATCAAAAGAGGCTTGGAAGATTACACTTTAATCTGGATTTAGGACTTGTCGTGATACAGAATCAACAAGATGAAACAGTGCATCAGAAGTTAAACTTCAGAAACATTGATTGATAAGATCTATGTTAATATAACCTTTTTTTTATAACTACGGTATCCACGTCATAACTTTATCCACCAAGACTTGGTCAGATGGAATGAGAATTAAACCAACTCATGGTTCTCAACATACTTCAATGAATATATGAACAAGTTATCATTGCTTCAATGCATATAGCATAAGCTAGAGGAATTGGGAATTTTTTTTGGATTTCCTGAGGACAGAAAGAAGAGACGGGAAGGAATCTAATGATAGAAGTTTATAGAAGATGGTTGCAGAAGCGCCAAAATCTGTTGAAGTTTTACATGCAAATCAAAATTAAAGTGTGGGCTCTAGCCAAGAAAAGTTCCAATTAAGAAAACTAAGAAATAGAAACTTAATGCAAGAAAAAGTAACTATAAATATAAACAATAATTAATTGGAGAAAATAATGGAAAAGATATAATTTAGCTATACATATGTTGTGTCCTTGATAATAAAACTCATTCCAATTCTTGGTCTACCCAATGTTATATGACCCACGCTTTGAAATATTCATTTCTAAGCGTGCGGGTAGAATTTTCCACATAGGTTGAGGGAATGGGCTATTGTATCCTTATATCATGTTGGCAATGCTTTATGAGCTTTTGTGGGTTGCAAAGGTAATAATCGTTGTTCCTTTGTCACGCATTTTGATTCCAAGAGAAAACAAAAATCCACTGATTTTCTACGGGCTTAAAGAAGGATAAGGCAAATAATTAGAGTTGATTAAAACAAATAATAACTCATCATTGGCTTACCTAATCCTTTCTGTATATCTCCCTTTAAAAGAAGAAAGAAAGGAGGCAAATTGTATATATAATTAAACCTCTGAAGATATCCGAGATTAAAAGACTTTAAGATGTTATAAGTTATTCTACAATAAGTTTATCAAACTCTACTTGCAGCACGTACATTTGAGTAGTTTAATCTGGAAGAAAATATTTGTAAATGAAATGCAAATCTTTCTTTAGACAGCTATAGATCAAATTCTTCTGTAAATTTTGATTCGCCCAAACGAAAAATCTCTAAAAGTTCAAAACATCTTATTTTGACAAACAGATTGAAGAAACAGCAATGTGGTTATAATTCCTCTCCAAAATTTTGCTAAAATAAGTCCAGAAGAGAAAAACTGAAATTCCCAGTGAAACTACACAAGTAGAGATGAAGGAAAGAAACAAGGTGTAAGGGGATCTGGGCAGGCAAGACGACCTTCAGAAAGGAACATAAAGAGATATTTACACCTTACACATCCATTAATGAGCAGAGGAAACTGATCCTCAACCCAAGATATTGATTCAATTAAGGTTAATTTACAAAACAAAACAAGGATAACAAAGGTACCTTAAAGGAGTTCATCATGGTTTCCTTTCAGGTGACCATTCAAACTTGCTAAGTGTTCCTTTATTCTGGGGAATGCTATATATGTACTGCTTGACATACTTAGGGTTCACCTCGAACACAAAACTCATTTCCCGTATCTGTAGAAATTCAGTATATTCCATAAATTAATAAAAATGTAAGAACTCTCCAGGCAATGAAAATGCCACAATACAGAATATTTCAAGATCTTGACCATTTCCAATATATTACAGAGGGGTAATATGAAATGAAGATTGTGACAGGCCATCTTAGAAATATGCAAGTAGCTTCGATGGATTTTCACTTCATTGTTGTGACTAAATAGTGCAATTATACTCTTGACCCCCCAAAATCCCAATAAAAGTCATAAAAGGAAAAATCATGGCCAAGAAATCTACAAAAGTGCATTTTTATTTATTGTTTGGGGAACATTCACAACCAGGTTAGGCCAAATAAATTTTATGTGTAGTAATCTTTTTAGCAGACTCTAATTAGTTTAAAATCGAGGTGTTGTTGTTATTTTGTTGTTAGATAACTTCTCTTTGCCTCATAGATACCACTCCAGATACCATGTGTGGATAAAGGAAGAGCAGGATTATCTACGAGGATAGACAAAGCTTCAAATAGACATGTTTTCCCCTAGTATATCCAAAAAGACTCCATACCCATTCTCTAAGTTTTCTTCTTCCATCCTCCTTCCTCTATAGCTCTCTTTCTGTCCCACTAGTGACAAGTCAATTCCCTTCACCATCAACATCCCTGGGGAATATCTATCCAACTTCCTACAACCCACAACCCAGACCTAGTCTTCCTATATTCGCTGTAACAACTTCCACTCCCTCCCCAACTCGTTGCGCTCTCTCTCTCTCTCTCATTTCCTTCCTCTAATCTCTACTTGTGTTTTAAGGGCTTTGTTTGGAATTTTTTAAGTATTGTAATTACCCCAATAACCCTAATACAAATATCTCTTTTTCCCCATTTGGTCGGATGGCTAGCTTTTGGGTGATCAAGGTTTTGATTCCTTAGGGACTGTTTAGGGATTTTACCATGTATTTCTTTAGGAATCTCCCTTGAATTTATATTCCTCGTATGACTTCTGTTCCTCGGATTGTTTCTTTAATTGAATGGTATTCCAATTAGTGTCAAGTTCTCTTTTGATTGTTCTTGATATTAATTGTTTGCGTCTTAATTATTTGATTCATCCCTTATTTGGTAGCTATCTTGGGTATTGATTATTGCTGACTCGCCAATGTATTTGATACAAGTTAAGAGGGAATAACAGTCGCAGCAGTTATAGAAATAATGAAAAGTCTGGAAGTTAGCTAACACTGTTGAAAGTTAGTTAGAACTGTTGAGTTAGTTAAATGTAACAGAATTAGCTGCGTAGGAGTTGCTTATTCAATTCTATCCTCTAGTTGATTAGATGTATAAATACACTGTCATTGTACAAGTGAACCATTGAATAATACACACAATTCTCTGCTCTTCTCTATATTCTATATCAACTAACATCTCGGATTCCCTGAGTTAGTTACCCTTTTCCTCGAGTTCTTACTCCTGGATTAACATTTTCCATT
Source organism: Datura stramonium (assembly GCA_018107945.1). Classification (NCBI taxonomy): domain Eukaryota; kingdom Viridiplantae; phylum Streptophyta; class Magnoliopsida; order Solanales; family Solanaceae; genus Datura; species Datura stramonium. Next base: position 716,462 of record JACEIK010000038.1, on the reverse strand, counting down.
CGATTTCAATTCTTTGCATCAATTGGTATCAGAGCCATTGATTCTCGGCAGTTATCATGGCTCGCGATAGGAATCAGGAAAAATCTTCGGAAGAAACAGAGGGCAAGCTTTCCCAGATTCAGGAGCAATTACAGAAATTAATGGAAGGAATGATGAGTATGAACGATCGCAATATTCAAGCAGATAAGGAGCTAATGGAGATCAAGCAAGTTCTGGGAAATATGACGCAACAAGGAGCTGGAACTTCTAAAGATGGTGCTTGTTCAAGGGATACAAGACCCATGAATCCAGCTAAGGAATTCCAGACGGGACCTCCTGCTAATGGTAACTTCCTTACTCGATATTCTAGATTAGATTTCCCTAGATTTTCTGGACAAGACTTAAGGACTTGGTTGTACAAAGTGGATCAATTTTTTTCTATGGATGAAGTTCCTTTTGGTCAAAGGGTGAAGGTGACTTCTATTCATTTAGAAGGGGGGCTATTGCTTGGCATAGATCTTATATGAGATCTAGAAATTCTGTTGCGGATCCTCTTGGACTGAATATGTCTTGGCTCTTAATGAAAGATTTGGGGATGAGTTCGAAGATCCAATGGAAGCTACTAAGAATTTACAGCAGACTGGTAATGTGAGGAGCTACCAAGCTGAGTTTGATAGATTATTGACTGGGGTCAATCTATCAAATGAGAATGCTATCAGTTGTTTTCTAGGAGGATTGAAACCTGAAATCAATACGTCTGTCAGGATTCAAACACCTAGAACATTACTACAAGCTTATAAGATTGCTAAGTTGCAGGAAGAGATATTTGAGGCACAGGCACAATCTTGGGGAGTGAAAGCCAGTAGTAGGAACCAAGTTGCTATTCTACCAAGTCCTCATTCATCAAGATTCCAGAATCAAAGAACACCTGTAGCCAATATAGCTCCCAAGATACCTTATGAACCATCTTTTAATAGACCTTACAGTACTACCAATGGGCAATCAGGTAGAAGGCTATTGACTGCTGCTGAGATGGATGAGAAAAGGGCCAAAAGGTTGTGTTTTCTTTGTGATGAGAAATATACACCTGGCCATGTGTGAAAAACTAAGAAACAGTTGTTTTTGGTTGAAGTGGATGAAGAGAGTGAAGCTTTTATGAAGAAGAAGTGAATCAAGATAAGCTAATGGTTCAGGAGAAAGAAGAGTGCATGACCATTTCTTTACAAGCTTTCACTGGTGTTACAGGATTTCAAACCATTAGAGTGACTGGTTATCATGAGAAACAACCATTACAAGTGTTGATTGATACAGGAAGTACTCATAATTTCATTGATGAAACAGTTGTTAGTAGGTTAGGGTGCAAAGCATTACCTATAGGGGAGCAATCTGTGAGTGTGGCTGATGGCAGAAAGGTACAAACTGCTGCAGTCTGTAAGAACTTACAATGGTTACTACAAAATACTACATTTTCTTCAGATTTCTTACTGTTACCTTTGGGAAATGTTGATATAGTTTTGGGGGTGCAGTGGCTTAATACATTGGGCAGGATTTTGTTTGACTTTAGAAACAGAACCATTGAATTTGTGCACCAGGGCAAGAAGCATGTGTTGAGAGGAGCAGGCAGTCAGGTCAAAACAGTTAGAGCTCAATCACTGAATAAGAAACCTGAGGAATTGGTTCTGGTCTTGATGCTGACTTTAGTAACAGATGCAGTTGCAGCAAGGCAATGTAACAGTATTCAGGTCACACAAGGAACTGAAATTTCTTCAATTTTAACACCACTAATGGTACAGTACAAATGCATATTTGAAATTCCTACTACACTGCCTCCTCACAGAGGGTCTTTTGATCATAAAATTCCCCTCATAGACTCAGCTGCACCTGTGAGTAAGAGGCCTTATAGATATCCCGGAGTTAAGAAGGATATTATTGAGAAGTTAATCAAGGAGATGATGGATCAAGGTGTTATACAACACAGTTCAAGCCCTTATGCTTCACCTATAGTGTTGGTGGGAAAAAAAGATGGTAGTTGGACGCTTTGTGTTGACTACATGAATTTGAACCAAATAACAGTGAAGGACAAGTTTCCTATTCCCATAATAGAAGACTTGTTGGATGAACTAGGAGGGGCAGAAGTATTTTCTAAGATTGACCTTGGAGCAGGTTATCACCAATTGAGAATGGCAGAAGCAGATATTCATAAAACAGCTTTCAAAACTCATGAGGGTCACTATGAGTTCTTGGTTATGCCCTTTGGGTTAACCAATGCACCTTCCTCATTTCAAAGCCTCATGAATGCTGTGTTCAAACCTCTTCTCAGGAAATCAGTTTTGGTGTTTTTTGATGACATACTGATTTACAGTAAGGATATGCCCACTCATAAACAACATCTGCAGGCTGTTTTTGAGATTATGCACCACCACCAATTGTTTGCCAAGGAGTCTAAGTGTGCTTTTGGAGTGAAGGAAGTAGAATACTTGGGGCATTTTATAAGTTCTAAGGGAGTAGCAACTGATCCAAGGAAAATTTCAACTGTCCAGTCTTGAGTCATTCCCTCTACTATTAAACAACTCAGAGGCTTCCTGGGATTGGCTGGATATTATAGGAGATTTATCAAAGGCTTTGGGTTATTGCTAAACCTCTCACTGAACTACTAAAGAAGGACAAGTTTGGTTGGAATGAAGATGCTACTAAAGCTTTTTTGATGCTCAAGCAAGCCTTAGTGACTGCTCCAGTATTGGCTCTTCCAGATTATAATAAGCCCTTTATCATTGAGACTGATGCAAGTGGCTTAGGGATTGGTGCTGTTCTGATGCAGCAAGGGCATCCAATTGCTTATCTCAGTAAATCTTTGGCTCCCAAACATCAGGCTTTAGGTGTATATGACAGGGAGTTATAAGCCATTATTTTTGTTGTCACAAAGTGGTCTCACTACTTGTTAGGGCGACACTTTGTTGTGAGGACTGATCAGAAGGCCCTGAAACATTTGCTTGAGCAGAATATACACACTGATTTCCAAGTGTCTGGTATTTGCAAGTTGATGGCTTTTGATTTTTCCATTGAATTCAAGAAGGGTAATGATAATAAGGCTGCTGATGCTTTATCTAGGAAGCCATATGCTGAGTTGTTAGCTATTTCCTTACTGACTCCTAATGATTCCTTACTTGAACAGATCAAGGCATCCTGGGCTTCTGATTCAGCCTTACAGTCTTTGATTGCTAGGTTGCAGATCAAACCTTACAAGTCTTTTACTTGGTATGGTTCCCAATTGCGGTGGAAGGGAAGATTGGTTGTGGGATCTAATTTACAGCTCAGGCAATCTATTATCCAATTATGGCATTCTACTCCTCAAGGTGGTCACTCAGGAATGGATTCTACTATTAAGAGATTACAATCTCTTTTTTATTGGAAGTCGATGGTTCGAGATATTAGAACCTTTATCAATAAATGTGATATTTGTCAAAGGCATAAATATGATGCTTCTGCTTATCCTGGTCTTCTGCAGCCTCTTCCTATACCTGAAGGGGTTTGGACTGATATCAGCTTGGATTTTATTGAAGGCCTTCCTAAATCCAAGGGTAAGGATGTTATATTAGTGGTGGTTGACAAACTTTGCAAGTCTAGTCACTTTATTAGCCTGCAGCATCCTTATACAGCTCAAACTGTGGCTCAAAGTTTTTTGGATAATGTGTTCAAATTATATGGTATGCCCACTACCATGCTGAGTGAATAGGGATCCTATTTTCCTCAGTTCTTTTTGGCAAGAGCTGTTTTCTTTGCAAGGGGTTCAGCAGTTACATACTTCCACAGCTTACCATCCTCAAACAGATGGTCAAACTGATGTTCTGAATAGGACAGTAGAGACATATCTCAGGTGCTTTTGTTCTGATAGTCCTCACAACTGGGCTACTTTTTTAGCACTAGCTGAATGGTGGTATAACACAACTTATCATTCCTCTATTAAATGCTCTCCTTATGAGGTTCTCTATGGCCAGAAACCTCCTATTCACATGCCTTGGTGGGAGAATCTTCTGTAGAAATGGTTGATAGGTCCTTGGATGCTAGAGAGTCCATCATTGCTCTCCTGAGGATGCATTTGGCCAGAGCCCGACAAAGAATGACAGATATGGCTAATAAACACAGATCAGACAGGCAATTCAATGAGGGCGATTGGATATATCTCAAGCTGCAGCCTTATCGACAAGTATCTGTAGCTGCTAGACCTTTCAACAAGCTGGCAGCTAAGTACTTTGGCCCATATTTGGTGGTTGCTAAGGTTGGAGAGGTGGCTTATAGGTTGTTGTTGCCTTCTGATGTGCTTATTCATCCGGTGTTCCATGTTTCTCAGTTAAAAAGGTGTCATCAGGTCCCTGAGAACATTTCTCATCCTCCAGTTCTTCATTTGTCCAGTCCCTACTGCCCAGTGCCTGAATCTATTATTGGAAGAAGGATGGTCAAAAGAGGTGGCAAGGTTGTTGGCCAGGTCTTGGTCAAATGGGTGGGCATTGATGCTGCTCAAGCCACATGGGAGTTCCTTTTTGAATTGCAGCACAGATTTCCTTCATTCCACCCTTGAGGACAAGGGTGCTTTTGTTTGGGGGTTATTGATACAAGTTAAGAGGGAATAACAGTCGCAGCAGTTATAGAAATAATGAAAAGTTAGTTAGAACTGTTGAGTTAGTTAGTTAAATGTAACAGAATTAGCTGCATAGGAGTTGCTTATTCAATTCTATCCTCTACTTGATTAGATGTATAAATACCCTGTCATTGTACAAGTGAACCATTGAATAATATACACAATTCTCTGCTCTTCTCTATATTCTATATCAACTAACATCTCGGATTCCCTGAGTTAATTACCCTCTTCCTCGAGTTCTTACTCCTGGATTAACATTTTCTATAATTGATGCAAAGAATTGAAAGACAACTAAATAAATAAGGAGACGGAATCATAGAAAGGAAGTATTATTATCCACAAAGCAGAACTTCCAAGACCTAAATGTAGGTAATACGCAAGAAAATTTGTCCCTTGCAGGTAGAGAGAGTGACATACCTCTATCACACAACTACAGCTAAGGGTCAGATACTGCCCAGTATCAACAGATTTGCCATTCACTGCTATTGAGCACCTTCCTAGATTCTTCAGACAGAAGGATCCATCAGATTCCATCTTGATGCTTGCCTAAGTAAGAAAACATGGAGAAATGACGTAAAAAGGCTTCCATCTAATGCAAAACTATCAAGGATGGCATAACATAAAACTGTATTTTCAAGGAAAATTTATTAGCAGACATAGAAGGCATTCTTATCTAAAGAACCTTTGAACTATCTAACTCCACCAAATTATTTCAATGAAAAAGCAATATATTGTTTAGAACTGACTGTTTCATAATGTCTAAGAAACTATGCCACAGAGGATTAATTTCACCACCGTGTCTTCTCACCGCCCAAGAGCTATTACCTGGTTTTTCCTTAGGAGTAACCCACAATTTTGTTTTAGACATCATCAGCCAAACACTATGACTTCCTGTGCTTAATAGCACAGCATAGGTAATTAAGCAAGAAACCTGAACGTCTTTTGTGTGTTTTTCGCAACATCAGTTCTATGCTCGTTCATGATTACATTAAAAAAATGAAAAAGCGCCAAGAAAATCCTCCTTCACTTTAGTTTTAACATCAACGTGTAACGTCAAGAGGCACTTAAAACAAAGTCACAACACAATGCCTCATATTGTTTGACTTTTCATAGAGTACATAAACACAGAAGTATGTTTCAAGGAGTACTCTAACATCATTCTTAACAAATTCATAATAGCATGACATAGAAGATGATAACTAACTCTACCTGACGCCGAGATATTTTGTTAGCACGGCCTTCTTTTCGTAAATCAATGTCAACTTCAACATCATCGGTGGATCTTCCAAGTATCACCTACAAAGGCAAGCAGACTTGGTCAATAATACACAGGTAACATGGGAAAGAATTGCAATGATCAGGGCTTAATTCCCATATAAAAGCTGCAAAACCATATAGTGTTGAAACCCAAACTAAGAAAGGGCGAAGAGGTCATACCAATCAAGAGGCAAGACGAGTAGGAATATACTAAGAAGAAATGTCAAATCAATTAGCTGCAAATCCTTGTAAAGGTTTTCGGTAAGGAAACCAAAGAAAACTAATGAGACAAATCCAAAGAAAAACTCTTCTTTAAGGATACATAACTAAGACTTATAACATAATAAACTTGACCTTAGCCAAGACTCCCAGAAAGGTATACACTGTCCAAGCAAGAATCAGGCTACTGCTGCACAGTCCATGTCATTGATACAAATGCCTGATGAAAACCAAGGCACTCTGAGGAAGTACACAAGGGAGAAAGGAAATCACATTTTTCCTTGAGGGACTCTTTCAAGCATTGCTAATGGTTTTATAATATTTATCCTTAACGTCATAACCCGAATTTAGGCTATCCTATTTAATCTCAAATGAGTATAGGGTTTTTTAACCATTTTAAATTTGGTAATAATATTTTTCTGGAAATCCAGTCAGCAGCTCTCAAGCCAAGTTTCCTAATAGTCTTTGAGGTCAAGTTTACACAAGTTTTCTTCATAGGAAAAAGAAATTTATCAGTATACATTATATGTATCTTTCAGTTTAATGGTGGAAAACTATAATTTTTCAATGAAGCTTATGTAGCTTCTTTGGTGCACATGCGATCTAGGGAACTTTTTCCTGCTCATTGTCAGTGTTGTCAAAGCCGCGCTTAAAGCGTGCCTAAGCCATAAAGCGAAGCTCAAAACACGTTGAGCGCTTCGCCTCGCTTAATGTGCGCTTTAGTGTCATCATCAGGGCTCTAAGACGAACTTTTCCTTGCAAATGAGCGTTTCTTGAAGAGTCGACACTAAACAATTTATATTTCACTTAATTCTAAAATAAATTCAATTTCTTTTATCATATATTTGTTACTCATTCTTATAGCTATTAGTCTTGGGCTAGATATATATATATTTGTATGTTTTCTCCCTTTGCGCTTTTTCTCATTAAAGCCCACCTTCTTTTTGCGCTTTGCGCTTAAAGCCCCAATGGACCTTGGAGCTTTTTTGCGCTTTTCGCTTTTTATAACACTGCTGATTGTATTAAAAGGAGCAAGAAGATTGCCCAAGAGGGAGCAATTACATGGCCACATGAAAAATGTTGAAAATCAACTATACTATTAAAACTAAAACCTCAAAGGAACAGCCACCTGGAAAATAGAAATCATAGATGTGGAAGAGCAATTCCTCGGCAGAAAGATGGGGAGAAGCTATGCTAAAGGAGAATGTTGAAAGCTTTAACATAAGCAATCAATTGAATAACAAAAGATGCAGAAGGTCACAATCTGGGTTATTTACCTCAGTCTTTTGGATGTAATGCCTCAGATGACGGCCATATAGGATAGCAAAGGCCCCTCGAGGCGTCATGTCTCTTTGCAAACCAGAACGAACACACTGTTCCAACCTTATGATTGTCCTTCTAAAGTCTTCAGACTGATACTTTGACTCTGAATATCACATACCCAACAGTTCAAGCATATTAAAATCTACACCATGTAGCATAATAATAAGCATTTTCTTTTTCACTTTAATATTAAAACAGCAGCTTCACTATATAACACACCCATTGGCTACTTGGGTAATCGGATTATGTCAATTACAACATTAGATAGTCACGCACCATAAATGTATGGATGACTAAATATGGATGCAGTCTTAGTATAAGATTGGTACATCAATCATGAGAAGAAGAACAAACAGATCAAAGAGTGATACCACAGAGAAGGAACATCAAGTTTTACACGCTTGGTACTGCACATGATTTATCTCCACTAAAAGCTATAAATGAACAAACTCCATTCAATTTCAAAAAACTACCTTGCCTAGTTGCATATGAGTCTTGATCATGTGGATCTAAGTCCATCTCTAGTATCTGAAAGCAAAATTGCAAAATCAAAAGAACATTATATCTAATTTGGTAACTCTGCAGATGAGATTAGCTTAGAGAAGAAAACTTCAAGAATTACCATAGCTTCAACATCAGAAAAATAAGGTATTTCTTCATCGCTCTGAGGATCTTCCACTTCTGATGTTGAAGGGTTAATTATTGGCTCTGTAACAGCTGCCCTGACAGAACTTGATTCACCAAAATTTGGTGCCTCGATGAAAGTAGCTGGGGTGTCCCCCACCTGCCGCCAACAAGTAAGCAGCTCTAAAGGTTTCATATGAAGAAGGTAAGTAATTCATAGAAGAAAGTATAGATAATATTTCATGTTTTGATACCCCTCTAACTCTAGCAATATCCTCCTTTCGCACATCGTCTTTAGATACTTCTGGTTTTACAGGTAATGATCTGATTTGACCTGCGACTCCAACACCCTTGTTAGCAGCACCAGGAAGGACCGGTAAAGCAGTAGCACCAGATACCTTTAGATTGGCAGTACTACCAATGACTGGCTGCATTGGCCGTGTTTCTCCAAAGATGTTTGGTCCAACCTTAGTAGTCCATGCAAAAGACTTGCTAGAATCTTTTCCACGAGCGAAGGAGTTAACTCTTTGTTCACTTTTATTACAAGCTGATGACAGATCTATGGAACTTTGACCAACTGGTTGGGTTGCAGTAGAAGCAAATGATGTGGAAGGGTGGATAAGTAAGAAGATATCATCGTTGCAAGGAATCTCTGTGTCCTCAGTGTTAAGTGTACAAAGCATACTCCCATCAGTAAGCTGTTTTATATCAGAACTTAGTGCTGATGTGGATGGCACATTAACTTCACAATCAGATCTGACGTCTTGACCATATAGAGAAGAATTTTCCACTTGTGATCCTAAAGGATTGAATTCATCAGGAACTGTAATATTTGTGTTTGATTCTTTGACTACTTCAGATTCATGGTCGTCTGAACCGCCTTCTGGAATATCACTAGGAGAATCCGGGAGCAGCCTAAGATTTTCTTTACACAAGTTGTCTGCTGAATCCTTCCCATCCACCTCCAAAAGGATGTCATCCTCATTTGAAAAGTTTAAGAGGGAATCCGGGAGATCCGTGAATTCACCATCTGAGGTAGCTGATGAATCAACAAAATCAGTGCTACCAGTCCTGTCTCCCAACATAGTTCCTGCAATGACATCATACACACATGAACACTTATCGTTATTATTGCCATCATTAGGATATGACCTAGTTAATGAAATTAAATATCTCCAGGGATCATACTGTTACATTTTCCGGTGTGTTCCAAAGAGGGAGAATAGACTGACCAGATGGAAATTCCAGTGTATGAAATGATGAGTTCTCACCTGATTTTGTGGAGGGAGAATGCTGTCTACTTCCAAATCCGCAAGCACCACTACAGATATTTTGACGGTTGTCACTCCTTGCATGAAAGGTGGACAACTGTTTTCCTTCAGGACTACTGAAGATCTTTCTCTCAGGAGATAACTGTGATAAGCAAGGCCTCTTAACAGCCGAGCACTTTTCGAAGTCAATGGAATTGTCTTTAAGAACATCAGGAATTTCTCCGTCTTCCATATCAGACTGAAAAGAATTCCTCCTCTCTTCTCTTAATGAAGTGGAAAGCTCCTCCAGAAACCTACTTTCTCTTAGAATTACATCTGCACTATTATCGTCTACTGAAATTGAACACCTACCATTATAGGCTATATGAGAATTAGCAATGGCAGAGGTGACAGGCATGTCTCCAAGTGCTTCTGGGAAAGCATTGCGTAAGATATCGAGATCTGATTCTTGAAGCCCAAGGTCATCTGAGATACAATTCCCAAGCATACAATTCTCATCACGAGCCTGAGCATCAATTCTGACATGTTGCCTAAAATCAGTTCCATGTCCATTGCAATCTTGTAGATTTGGCTCATCCAGAAAGCCTAGATCGGTGGAGTTAAAAAATTCACTTCTAAATTTCTTCCGCAGAGTATAGTATTGTCTACGAATGCTGTCCGCCTTTCTCTTTCCAACAACATCTTTGCTTCCTTTAAGATATTCAGATCTGTTAATCTTAGACAATGGATTGATCCCTGAATGTTCAAGCTCAACCATGCGAGCAGAAGCTGGAGCTGCAACATCAGAATCATACAGAAGCGAATGCCAACGATCCTGCAGTTCTTGCAATGTGAATCTGCGCGAAAATCGTACTGCTCCTTTAGCAAGTGCTTCTAAAGATGCACCAGCCTGCGAGTATACGAGGAAAATTGAGAAAGTTTCTTGTGAAAAATAATAATAACAACAAATTATGCCTCAATCCCAAGCAAGTTGGGTCGACTGTACGAATCTTCACTGACCATATTACTCAATATAAACTCATCTCAGGCAAATATTATACAAAATAATAATAAGATAAAGAGTACTAGAAGTTCGTTACATTTTTTACCGACATATAAATCTTTTTTTTTTAATAACCATGGTGTACGGGCCAACTTGTGCACACCTCGACTAATTCCATAGGATACGTGCGACCTCCCACCAGCAACAGATACCATGTAACTATCCACCAAGGCTAGGACAGATGGGAAGAAATCACCTAGTATTTTTATCTCTGGGATTTGAACCTGAGACCTCATGGATCTCACCCACTTCATTGACCACCTAAGTCACACCCTTGGGTGCTTTCTAATGTATAAATCTTTAGAAAACTAAACAACTCCTAGAAAAGCATAGGGTGTAAAATCAAGTGCTAACATCACTAAAACATATCAACTAATATAGATTTTTTTTCTTCCATTATGCCATATATTTCGTTAAATCTACATGAATCCCAAGAGATTGTAGGTCCTTCAAGACAACTTCCTTCCAAGTGATTTTAAATCTATCTCGTCCCCTTTTAACACCTTCACACACCATGATTTCATACCTAATGGACCGGTGCATCTTGAGGTCGACGCAAGGCATGACCAAACAGTCTCTAGTGACATCTCATTTTGTACCCGATGGTTGCTACAGTTTTCTCGCAAATGTGGTCATTTCGAATATTTTCTAGGCTTGTATCGTCACACATCCATCTTAGCATCCGTATCTCTGCGACATTTTGTGGGCGTGTTGGAATTTAACGGCTCAAAATTTCCTCTCATATAACACTGTTGGTGTTATATCTATTCTATAGAACCTAATTTTTCACTTTGATAGGCATCCTATATCAAAACATCCATGCCGAACCATCCGATTTTGATTCTTTGCGTAACATATTTATCATCATTTCATTCTCTTGGAATGACGATCTAAATACTGAATTGTTTGTATTTAGACAACATAATCGTGTCTAATCTCCCATTGATTTCGCTCTTCTTATGTTAAATACACTAGCGGTGCATTTATTCAGTCTTGCTGATAAGACTAGGCTATGAAGCAACAATTGGACTGAGAGTGCCGATAAAAAAATTAAATATAGAGTAATGATCTTCGGGACAACAGTAGACAGTGAAAAGACAACCAGCAGATAGACATTTTCTTCTTTATACTCATCAATGTGAACTAAGGTAAAGAAAGAAACATATCAACAGTGAGAATATGCAAATACAAAGAAAGCAGATCCAGTTCAGGGAGAGACAACTAAAGAAATTCCATAGCTAGTCTTCAGTGCACAAATTTCCAAAAATTGCTACTTCCTAGTAAATCATTGAAGAGGCACCATGTAGCTCAAAGCTAATCTTCAAATGGAAGAACTGGAATATCTATAGCAATCACTGTTTAGCTATTAGCAACAAACGAAGCATAAGTGTCTTTTGGGACATTTGACGAAAAAATAATGACATACAAGTGTCTACAATCACATGCTTTATGAATATACAGAAGAACTCGATATTTTATTCTGAGCACATCTCACACTCCAATCTGCTTGCAGCTAAAACTTACAATCACGTGATAAGCAACTACTAGAGCAACAAACACCTAAAATTCGTGGAATATCTAGCATTGTTTTGTTAAAACCCAGTATTCTCCTCTTTAACCCCAATTCACATCAATTTTTTTAAGAGGGTGAGTTTTTGTCAGTGTGTGTACCTTGCATTTCCGGCAAATTAGCCACCTTAAACTATCTTCATGCCTTAGCATTTCTATATCATCGCTATCAACTTAATTTTCCAATGTTTAAATAGATTGAGCTGATTTAAACGCTGAAAAATTAAGAAACATTAACACAAACGTGCCAAACGAAAGTAGAATAAGCGAAAAAAAGGGAATGATCACAAATTTATGCGGAAAGCAAATATCGTCGAGTTGAGAAGAACTGTAACCTCGACAGCGTTCTTCAAGAGGAGGTCATCCTCGGGAATCCATGAAACAGGAACTGGAGCAGCACTTGCCATCTCCACCTTGTAAACCCTAAAATTCAGCTTGATTACAGAACTAGGAAAGCTATATCATTCTCAATTCTGATTCGAGGGAGCGAGAAAACTGATTTCCGGAAATGGATTGTGGGAATATTAAACTCACGGTGATGGTTCGGAATCGGTACTTGGTTGACAGAGTGACATTTTACGATTTGGGAAATGTTTTTATAGCTTTGTTGCTCCGGAGCGTTGTCACAACGCGGGTAACGTTGCTCCACGGAATACACATTTTTCCTTTCTCCGTTACCGTAAGTCCCATAACACTTTAACGTCCCTCTTTTACTCGATTCTCAATTCTCCAAACTTTTAAATAATTGAATCATTCTTCTTCTTATTAATTAATTTAGATTTTAAATATCAAATTAAATATTAGTATCCTTAAAATAAAAGAATAATAAGAAAGTAACCATAACATTATTGTAATTCAAATTTGATATTACCAT
>JACEIK010000038.1:668256-680965 GCA_018107945.1 Datura stramonium | reverse complement strand
ATCCAAGAAAAAGGGGGACCAACGATGATGTTAAATATCATATTGGAGTGGGTGGATGAAACGGAGCTTAGCATCTTGTGTCTGGTGTGATAAGAATGCACCACCAAGGCTTAAATATAAGTTTTATAAAGTGATTGTTAGACCACTATGTAGAAAGGGGTAGAGTGTTGATTGGTCAAAAACTCGCACGTCCATAAGATGAAAGTAACGTAAATGAGGATGCTGAGATGAATGTATGGACATACTAAAAGTGATACGATTAGAAACGAAGAAATTTGGGACAAGGTGGGAGTGACCTACATGGTGGACAAGATGATGAAAGCGAGGCCGAGATGGTTCAGGCATGTGGAGAGAAGATACATAGATGTCCAATGGGAGGCGTGAGAGTTTGGCCATGGTGGTCTGAGGAGAGGTAGAGGTAGGCCAAATAAGTATTGGAGAGAGGTGATTAGACAAGACATGATACACCTGTAGCTTACCATGGACATGATTCTAGATAGGAGGGTTTGGAGGTCGAGGATCAAGTTAGAAGAGTAGTAAGTAGTCGAGCGTGGTATAGTTTTCCTTATCAGTATTTTTACTACTACTACCATATTATGTTATTCTTTGATTGTATGTGCATCTGTTACTTCCTTTGTGTCAATTTTCATATTATTTGTTGTATTGCTGTTTTTTTCTCCAGTATATTCATCATGGCTTCTTCATTGTATCCCCTCCTCTTACCTGCTTTGATATGCGTTACTTGAGTCGAGGGTTTATCGAAAATAGTCTCTCTACCTGCACAAGGTAGAGGTAAGGTCTCCGTACGAATCACTTTCCCTAGATCCCACTTGTGGGATAATATTAGGTATATTGTTGTTGATTTGAGGCATCATATGCTGTAGTGATGCCCTGTGTCCCATCATAATTTTATGCTATGCCTTCTTTTGTTTAATTCTCTGCTGGATCACACATTTATCTTGACCATAAAAAGAAAGAAGAATCATAAAATACCTTGTGTTTGAGAATCGAAATAGCTTTCTTGAAGTTTGTTTCTTCTCATACTATCGTTTACATTGTGTTATCTTTCGACAATAGGTACTGCAAGCGTGTCAAGCGCATCTTCAATGAACTTCAAGAACAACCATTTGTGGTGGAACTTGATCTTCGAGGTAATTTATTGTCTATACCCCCTCCCCTGAAACCTGTAGAAAGAAAGAAAAATAAAGTAAAATACTTGAAAACTATTCGAGGAAGAACACTCAATTTTCATTGACTATTTCATTGCCTATCTGTGTTTCCTCCTCCTAAGAACTATACTTAGTCTACATTGATTGTCACATCTAGTGATGGAAGTTCATGGATTTGTTTCAAACTTGTGATTTATCTGTTCAGATGATGGCGCTCGTATTCAAGATGTCCTTCTAGATCTGGTGGGTCGCAGCACAGTACCACAAGTGTTTGTGAATGGAAAACATATTGGTGGTTCAGATGGTAGGCTTCATGATTTCAGTTATCCTATTCCTGTTCTCCTGGTGATATTTATCAGCTTGTAACGCTTGATTCTTCTTGTTTTTGATTGTTTTCATTCGCTTGTTGTCTTCTTATTAGATCTCCAGAATGCTGTCAAGAGTGGGCATTTGCAAAGTCTTCTTAAGAAAGAGTGAAGTACTGAAAGTCAAGTTATTAAAGCTTCTTTCCTGAAGTCTTGAAGCTGCAATGCACTCATGGAAAGCTCAGTTAAGTTTAGTAGGTCCAGGTCTAAGCTAAAAAAATTGTATGCTGATATGCTGTTCATTTCGTTTCTTGTGCTGAAAATATGGTATATGGACAAAAGACAAGGGATTTGAACTTAATTCCAGAGCTTATGACCTTCAGTAGATATAACTTTCAGCGTGCAGCGTTATAGGTTGTCTATAAATTAACAAAAGTAAAATGGAACTAGAAAAATTGTCTAGTACGTACTCTGCTCCTGTTCCAGTTATGTTGTTCAAATTTCAAAATTTGGTATGCAATTTTATGTGCATCTAGATTCTAGAACCAGTGGATAAATCTTCTGAGCAAATGGCATGATCAAAAACTTGTGTAGATCAGATTATCCAAATTGTATATCTACATAAGAATGAAGAGATTCCATGATTGGCACATAAGGGGACCTGTTAATAGAGAAATATCCAGGGGGCCTAATCTGTTGCATATGATAAGTATCGCTAAGTGCTATTTTTCATGAGCTCTGCAGATGCATTCACATCTCAATAGAATGATTGGGTAAGGGTAGATTAAGTCCTATGATCGACTGAAGATGTCATGCCAAGTTAACTCAAATATGTCTGACTTGTAATCTCTCTTTTGCAAAGTGAACTCAATTCTGTCTGACTTTTAATCTATCTCTTTTGCAACGCATGAAAACTTGTTAAACCAATCTTATAGCTGATCAACCGAATTGGTTGAGGAAACCTGTCTGCTACTAGAAACAGACTTTTTGCCCGATTTGGATGCGCAGGCATACTGTCAGCACTTATTTATAACTTCTTTATTCGTGGATAGAAGTGAATTCAGATCCATCTTTTAGTCAAAGGCATAACTTGTATCCATGGGCTAAACATTCACTCTCGAGTTCGCTCCAAAAGATACAGGCGTTAAAATTCAGTGGTCAAGCACACATTCCAAAAAGCGGTTTGTTCTCTTTGTTGTCCTTTTAATGATAGTTGTCTTTGACAAAAATGAAGTTGGTGAGTCGAAAAAAATACAAATAATTCGCGCTTAAAAAAATAAGTGTGACAAAGAAGAGAAAAAGAAAAATGATAAGGGCCCGGAGACATGCTTGATGAAGAGATTAAGATAATGGGAACTTCAGATTCAGTCGTTGTAATTATGTATTTGTATGCTAAATGTAAACATTAACCTTGCAATTAATCAATAACAACAGCTACGGCATTTGCATGCAGCACTTTGCCTTCTTTATCTATCAAATAAATAAATAAATAAATATAAAAAAAAGAAAAGAAAAATAAACAACAAGAGCTCCGGCAGCAGCTGTTTGCCTGCTCGCAGCGGCAGCAGTACATGAAGACCTTTAGGCTACAAAGAAAGAATTGCTTGCTACAGATTTAGATGATTTGAGACTCTCCCGACTCTGTAGTCAGGTGGGTGCAGCAGAAGCATTTGGCCGCCAGAAAGTCTTCTGTGCACTTAGTATTCCAACTTGGTTTTGGGAGATGGTCTTCCGGATTTCCCAATGCAGAGACCTGAGTAAGTTTTCTACTTCCTTAATTGTGGTAGAGTCATCACGGACAATGAATTTACCTCCAGGTCTAACTATTCTGTCAACCTCTGCCATTACAGCAACAATTTTGCACCTACAAATGCCACATATGAAAGTCATTAGTCCACTGTAAAAGAGAACTACAATGATTCTACTCCATTAACTACTATTACCTCTTCTTCAACTGGGAGAAAAGATGATCAGCATGTAGAAGATCGTATGTCCTTGGATATGTACTAAATGATTCGCACCAATCATGATAAATCCCAAAAAGACCACGCTCATATATAATGGGCAGTGTATCTGGAGCATTGACATTCACCACATTCAACACCCACAGTTTGAGATCTCTAAGTGCTGCAGCAAACCTGTTAATAATAGGAGCCCTTTTATCAGTACTCTTATTGGTGCATAAGCAGAGGTAAGAAGAGACAAGTCAGTTACCCTCCATATACTGCTCTCATGTCCATGGCATTTCTCACATTTGACCAGCTAATTCCCAATCCGTTCATATACACCTTGCTTACCAAATGTTTCCAATGTTCTAAATCTGCTGCAAAGTCATCTGGCGCTGGTTTTCCATAAATTCCAACTTGTGATCGGTTTAGCCAGTATGGAGGCGTCTGTAGTCTCTCAGGCCACTCTACAGGCCACCGATATCCTCTTTCCGTTTCTTTACTTGGCACCCTATGCATACATGAATGGAAGGGGACGTACCTGAAACACATGTAATCCAATCTCAGTAAAAGTTGGTAAGCATTTCTCAAGAATATGTGGAAATTACAGTCTTATTCTTTGTAGATATTGCAAATATCACTGGCAGGTAGATTTCAGTATTTCACTGAGTAAACAATTTTGTCGGAGGACAAATTCTTAGTCTATTCTTAGAGTGAGCTTACCAGGCAGCATTAGGATCATCATCTGGTTTACACATTGGAGGTTTATTTTGTTTTCTTTGATTGTAGCATTCATTTGTGTCTGCTTTGTGGTAGATGGCAACACCAATAGAGTTTAGTTTGTCCTTCTTTATGGTTACAAGCTCCCAGCACATGGCCACCGTCAAGCTAGACATTTCTGGTAATGAAGAGCCGAAGAAGGGGAAGGAAAAAAACTGCATCAATTTTACTCTAATGGCATTAAGGCAAAGAGATGATTAGGATTTTACCCTTCCATATCTCGACATCTTCTTCAAGAGTTTGGTAGACGGGAGTTGCAGACCAGGCAAAGTAACCTCCAGGGCGAAGGACACGATTCAGTTCTAGGAGAAGAGCACCACCTTCATTGCAAATTTAAACTTTATTAAGGAATTCATATGCACAACTCAACGGCAAAGTCCAAATGAGGACTTGAATGTTCAAATAGCTCTAAATATATAGTGCCTAGGAAGTACCTTCCTCATGCCAAGGGACTCTGCAGCGTGCACAATGCACAAGGTCGAAAACTCCACTTGGAAATGGCAACCTCTGAGTACCCATCACAGCAGATATTGCAGGTATTCCCCTTTCCAGTGCGAATTGAACTTGTGCCTCATGTTCATCTTTAGGTGCGAAAGACATTGCAAGAACGTCTCTCTCGAATAGATAACCACCAAAACTAGCCACTCCACAGCCAACATCTAACACTACTCTAGTGTGCTTTCCCCATGCTATCTCCGGAACTGCCTACAACCAGTTGATTGAAATAAATCACCAGCATCAATGAATTGTCAAATGTAGTATCTACTGGTAATTAGTTTTAAAATGTTCTTTTACTTTTTGGGTTGATCATCCTATGATGTTGTTGCGTAGAGGCCATAGGGTACATCGATCTTTAGTCACTATCCTGACATCTATATACAAGTTAATGTTTAACATAAATGTATTGTTGTTCTTGTAGTCCTTGGTGATCGATAACATACCTCTTGTACAAAATCAAGGTAATGCAATGCTCCATGGATAAACTGAGTACCTCCACCTGGGAAAGTTAGGAATTCACCAGAAACCTTCACCCAGTTTTGGTGCCCTTTCACCTCTGCTAACAATGTATGAGGCACATTATGGTACCATATCTGGATAAAAGCAGAAATTCTCGAAAGATTAAGATTTTCCCAATCCATATTAAGTAACAACATAGTTTAAATAAACAACTACCTTATCTCTGCTTTTAGGCCACTCAATTGGCGTCTTGTATCCCTGAGGCAAGGGGACGAGACAGGTAGGAGGTTCCTGAGGACAATGTCTTTCACGATGTTCATAATGCTTTGTGGTTTTTAGCTTCTTTATTGCTTCTTCGTTGTCTAAACATGGTATGTAGTCTGCACTGGCTTCCACATTGCATAGCTTCCAATTCTGTTCCGGAACGCTGGTGTCTTTGTTATTTGTTCCGACTGTTCGTCTTTCTTTCTGGTTCACTGACTGATCAGCTTGTGTCGACCAGGCCTTCTTTGATTCTTTCGACTCTTTTGGTACAATTGTTCCAGCCTTGTGACTTTCATTATTCACAACGGGTAGGTTATTAGTTAAGTTTAGGGGAACCTTATGATCTAGTTGAACCTTAACATCTTTTACTATAGGTGCCTCGTCATGTTTGATTTGATCTGTACTCGTTACCCCTTGAGTGTGTTCTTCTAATTGTTTCTGTTTCTGTTGCATTTGATCATCTTCCTGTTGTTGATGCTGCTCAAGTCGTTTTTGTTGCTCGTGATCTGACAGTATGTTCTTGGTATTATCTGTCGCAACTCCATGGGCATCATTTCCTGAATCCAAAGAGACGTCCTCTTCAGCCTTTTCTTTTCCGGTTGTTGTCTTTCCGATTCCTGCAGTTGTTTGCTCAGCTTCTTGCCTGTGAGTGATGGAACTTTCCTCAGACGTTTGTGTCTCCAATTGTTTCTGCTTCTCTTGTTCTTCAACAGATTCGATTCCATGCAGTCCCTGAGCGTTCTCTGCCACAGCTAGATTCCCATTTTTCTTCTCATCCTCTGGTTTTCCATTTTCACTACTTTGCAATGATTGATCAACATTCCCATTAAAACTATCTCCACCTCCGGCATCCTTTGTAATATCTGTTGAGACATCTGTCTGGAGCTTGTCAATTTCGTCAGTATCCTGAGGCCGGTTAGCATCGCCAGTGTTAAGGGCATCATCAGGAAGGTCTCCTTGTGTGTCTTTGAAAACAGGAGGTGTTTTCCCAGTGTTAGAGATGGTCTTGTGGGCATTCATAATGGTGGAAGCAAAAGAAGAAGATGCAGAAGTGGTAGAATCGCTCGATGTCCGAGTGGTGGATTTGGGAGGAGCAACAGAGGTGGAGGTGAGAAGCCATACTCCCAACACACATAATGAAACAAAGATGATAGTAGTAATAGTTGATGAATAGGAAGAAGAGGATGGTCTTCTGCCCAAACGAGCTCTTGCTGTTGGCATTTTTTTGGTTGATTTTGGAATAAATTCAATTGTTATTAGCTTTTGCTACTTTGGTTCTGCATTAGCCTTTATGTTGAAGTTGGTAAAAGAAATGAAATGGAAAATGAGATGAGAGGATTCAGTTTGTTTTGTGGAGGGAGATGAAAGCCAAAGAAAGAGAGAAATAGTCCAAGTTGGATCATCAATGATCCAACAGAGTAGGGAAAGGAAACAACGGGTTACACTCATTTAACAATTTTTAACCAAAATAATATAAATATTAAACAAGTTAACAAAACTAATACAAATTTTAAAAAGTAACCAGAAATAATTTCCTTTGTCGCTGGCAACAGTAACGTGTTACACCCTTTTATGGGTCATTCGTAAATCGCACTAATGCCCATATTTTGGGATGGTTTCTATTTTTGCCTTTTAATGTTGTGTTCTTTATTTTTTTGCCCTTCGGCAATTTAAGTGAAAAAAGTGTGATACAAAATGTCTTTAATAGCAGAAAAAAAAAATGCAAGGCATAAATAAAACTCGTAAAACATAAGTTTTTGCCTAAAGTTATGTCTTAAAGGCATAAATTCGCATAAGATATGCCTTATGGCTAATAGGTATAAGTTAACTAACATGACTTATACCTGGTAGGCATAAAACCATGTTATTGAACTTGTGCCTACTTCTGCCAATAGACACAAGTTCAATAACATGAATTATGCCTACAGGCAGAAATTAAGTAACATGAACTTCTGCCCGTAGACACAAGATCAATAACATGAAATTATGTCTACAGGCAGAAATTAAGTAACATGAACTTCTGCCCATAGACGCAAATTCAATAATATGAAATTATGTCTTGGGCACAAATTCAGTAGGAAACTTGTGCCTATAGGTAAAAGTTCATTCAATTGAACTTGTGCTTATTGAAGTCATGCCTTTGGGTAACCTATGCCTTGTAGGGCTACTGAACTTATGCTTTCTAGGGCTAATCTATGCCTTGCAAATTTTATTTTATTTTATTTTAAAATTTCTTTTAAAAATATTAGAGATATTTCGTCCCATTTTTATTACTTAAAACACTAAAAGGCAAAAATTAAAAATCACAAATTTGAGAAGCAAAAGTTAAAGACCACTCCAGAATAGGAACAATCACCACAAAGTCTTAAGTTTTTATTAGAAAAGGATAAAAAGAAAGGGAGCATTTGAGTTTGAGTTGTACTCTAGGGATGGAAACAAACGGGTTGAAATACTTTATTTTGAAAAATCAGGCGAGGGGGGTTTACGAGTTGGGAATTTTTAAATCTTTTAAACCAAAACTAAAACCTAAAATCGCTAAAATCTGTAGTGTTGTCGGTAGTCTCCACAGCCCTCGTACCACTGGGTTCTTCACTTCCCCTGGGAAGACGAACTCAAATTATTCAAAATGTCAAAGCCAGAGTATCATTTAAAAGTATTTGTAAAACCTGGAGTTATAATTAATGTTGTTCCCCTAGCACTCCACTAATCCTAAAATAGTAATTTTTGTATAGCCTACTAAAATGTCAAAGACAGTAGATGAAAATGATTCAATTCAAAAATTGAGAGTCACCTCTAACAAAATAAATTTCAAATCATTATCTATTCAATTAATATTATTTAGATGAAATTTTTTTTTTTTTTATGAATTTCATTTTTAATATTAAATTGAATTTTGTAAAAAAAAGATAATAAATAAATAAATTAATGGGGCGTGAAACGGGTTGGAGTCTTCGCAAGTTTGCCTAGGGCCTCGTTGTTTGCCATCCCTAGTGTAATTAGAATGCCAAGTGAATCAAGTTGTAAAGGTTCATTCACG
This sequence comes from Datura stramonium, assembly GCA_018107945.1. Classification (NCBI taxonomy): domain Eukaryota; kingdom Viridiplantae; phylum Streptophyta; class Magnoliopsida; order Solanales; family Solanaceae; genus Datura; species Datura stramonium. Next base: position 672,507 of record JACEIK010000038.1, on the reverse strand, counting down.
CGAAATGCATTTATTTTGAAGGTGATTTTTAATTTTGTCTCTGAAATAAATGATCTTTAATTTTTGCCCTTCAACACTTGCAGTAATGATAAAGTGGCCGAAAATATCAAAAAATAAATAAATCACAAGGCAAAGATTTATATTTTTGCATCAAAATATAACCCAAGTTACGTCTTAAAAAATAAAACAAGTTATGTCGCTTAACTCCTACAAAAGTCATATTGTTAGAGGCATAAATTTAGTTTCATATCCCATAAACTATGCCTTTAGTTTTTACATAACTTATGCTTGCAAACTAGATACTAGATAATCTAAATTTTTGTCTTACAAAATTAAGTGTTAATTAAAAGTACTTTAACTTATAAATTTTTATTAAATGAGTACTTGGCAATGCTGACCATCCGTGCAAATTCTTGAGTTGTAAGTGGAGAATCTAGCATGGCCCAAGATTGTCGTCCAAATGACTCGAACTCCAAGCCCACTTCTGGATGACCAAATGGGAAGTTCACAGATACTATATATACGAAATTATTTTGAAATGGAAAAATTTTAAAAATTGTAGACAAGTTAAACAGAAGTATTCAAGAAAGGAAAAAAGAAGAACCGACACCATTGGCTAATGGGAGATTTCTTCATTGAGTTGTGGGGGGTAAAGAAAAGGACACATATTTTTCTTACCTTTATATTTTCATAATTACAATATCTGAAACAAAAAAGAAGCAGAATCTTTGTTCTTCATCTCATCTCAGAAAAAGAGAGGAGCAGATCAATTTATTCTTATTGCCCATAGGCCAATATGTTTTTGGTTCAATCAATTTCCCAAACTGGTTATTCTGAAGCAGGGCCCTCTCTCTTTATTATGGGTGCAATAGGCCCAAAAATGGTAAGACAAAAAGATGCTTGTTGTGATGGGAAATGACTGGGCCAGATCCAACTCTTCCGCTCTTCTGCTGGATCTTTGTTTGTCCTATATAACTCTTATAATTCAGAAATATTACAAATTCTCATTTAGCTACTGGATTTTACTAGTTCTTTACTTTTTTTTTTCTTTTCTCATTCTTCACTTTTTTCAGGTTACTTATAAAAAAGCATGGTACGCTAACAGTTTTTTCTAACGTACATCTAAGTTACTTATAATTTATATCAGGTTAAAAATTAATTTTTATATCAAAAATATTTATCTTATAAGGATAAGGTCCGAGATCTATATCTATAAATTGAAAGGTCCAAATGATCAACTCTGCAATTAGTTGTTAGAATCAATAGATCTTTAAATTTTAGTTATATAAATATAATTTTTAAGTCGTTATCGTTGTGCATAAATTTAAACTCAAAAAGTTTTAGACAATAGAATTAATAGTTTGTTTTGCCAAAATTTTAAAATTAGCTTATTTAATAAGTATTTTAAAAAAAAAGTGACTTGCGGTAAGAAGTAGATTGTATTTGACTAATAAATTTTTTCTAAAAAATCACTATTTTGCAGCTATTAAGGTTTGACAAAAACCATTTCTAATTGTACTTTTTCCTCAAAACTGTTTTTCAAAAAATATTTTTGAGGAAAAAGCTTATCTTTTAAAAAATAATTTCTACTATTCTCCGAAAATACTTATTTTCTAACACTTTTTAAAAATAAATACTTTTTAAAGTAATTGCAAGTGATTCGATATAATAAGTATTGATAGGTCGATCTAGAATAAACGCCAACGATAAGTAAAACATATAAACTTCTACTATTTTAAAAAAAAATTCTGTCTGAACTCAGAATACAACAAATGTTATGAAAGTCATAAAAGAAGTTAGGCAGCCAAAGCCTCTATAATTATCACGTCGCTAGCAGCTAGGTAAATGCTCGTGAAGAATTCAAGTCTTCGTTTGCCCGACTCATTTACACATGAAACCCAAAACAAGAAGAAAAAAAAAATTGTAGCAAAATTTCATCTGTTAATTCCAATGCATAAAGTTAAAAAAAAAAAAAAAAAAAAAAAAAGAAGCTAAAATCCAACATGTCATGTCCCAGCAGAATGAACAGTGCAATGTGTCTAATCCGTAATTCTTGAAATATATATTTGGTGTAGATAAGTCTAATCTTCTGTACTTGTTTGAACATCATATTGAGCAACACAGAAAGAATCTGTCCTGTGTGAAATTAACACACACACGTACTTCCACTTCTGTTTCATCCTTTAAATTTTTTTCACCCCTTTTAAAGTCAATTGAGAATTAACGGATGCACCAATCAAGAATGATCGGTCCACACTTTCCGGTGTCACTCATATGCACTACTCATCGTTGCCTAATTCTTTATGACCTTTTCATGTACTACTCTCTCCTTGCATCCGTTTATTTTTACTTATTTACTATATTAAAAAATATTTTGTTTTATTTGTTTTATTTAAAAAAATCAAAAGATAATTCATTGCTTATTTCTTAATTTATCTTTATTACTAATTAATTATACTCATCACCTATTAATGCATTTTTTAAAATATTGAATTTATTATATTTAAAGAGTGATATAATAAAATTTTCTGTCTATTTATTGTTTCTTAAGGGGCATACCACGTCAATACAGTACAAGTAAAAATGTATGGAGGGAGTAAAGAGGAAGCTCGATTAACTTATATACTCCCCCCATTTTAATTATGTGACATTGTTTGACTTGATATAATATTTTAAAAAACACGTTTAAAGTTTGAAATTTAAAACAATTCTTAGATATTTGTTTGACAATAAATAATTTCATTCGGAAAAAAAGTATAGACGGGGGAGTATTTTCGTGCTCACCCACACGTCTTTCACTATTTATTCATAATTAACAAAAACACAAATATTGTTCTTTTATAGGACAAGCCCATGCTTGATTATTATTATTGTTCAGAATAGCTAAAAGGAAAAAGATTAAAAATAATCAGCTGCACGTTCGTAATGCATACTGTCTCTCATGACGACGACATTATAAAGTAAGCAAATTAGAGCCATAATAAAGTTTAATTACATGGTTGGTTTAACAAGTGGGAATGATGAAAAGTTGTACGTACAATATTTTTGATTTTTTGGGGTTGGGGGGGCTCTCACGTGAGTAATTCCAAAAATGAGAAGACTGTCAGCTAACTACCAGAACAATAATGAGGGAGCTTTTTAAAATGGAAAACCCTAATATATTTGTAGTAATTGATTGGCTACTAAAATTAAATGAATAATAGAAACAAATAATAATAATAATAATAATAATAATAATAATAATAATAACAATAATAATGGCATTCAAACAAAATAAAATACACAAGGCCCCGCCACATGCACAAGAAGGTGACAGCAAGATTATCGAATGTTTACATTTTCATGCATGGGTCCATAGCTAATTAATTAAAAGTATATATTATTACTAACATACATATGATTTGGACATCCACGATAAATATATACTCCCATTTTAGCACATATATGATGTTGATGATTAATTAGCTAGGAGTATGATTTGTTTTTTTTTTAATGATGATTCTGATCCAATGGTATGGTCGGTTCTTTTTGTCAAGACAATATATGGCTGAGGTTTTATTAGGATCAATGTCTGTTTCTAACTGCTCTCCCAAATGCCAACCAACTTGCTTCCCAAATCATTTCTCATGTTTTCCCACCTCACTCAATATAGGAGTAATATATATTTGCAAATCCATCAATAATTGAGTTGCTCCAAGAATTAATTAATACCAATTCTATTCACTAGTATATCGAAAGTACACTAACTCGTAATTCGTGAAAAAAATCTCACTATTATTAACTTGTCGTAACAAATTAATTAGCGGTCATATGAAGAAATATTTTAAATTATTTGATAGCGTGAAATTTTTTATATGATCAAATTCATTAATAGAAAATTAAGTCTCTTCGAGCAGTTCTCCACGTACATTACCACAACTACAAAATTAAATTACTATTCTAAAATCGCTTTTATATTTGAAGTACTAAGTATTGACGTATCACTAAACGTTATGTGTATGTATATATATATATGTACGATTGTTACGAGACAAAAAATGCTACGAGACCGTATATAACTAAAACATTTATCGGCATATCATAGTAGAAATATAGAAATTGATAAAGAACAAATAAAAAAGGCAACAATCATCAAAATTTGTTGGAAATATATGTAGATCTTGCTAGCAAATGAACCTTTGCTAAACGACATAGTTTTGCTTGAAGGTTATATACACAGTCAAACCTCTAGTTGGTTTCGAGATATTTTGG
>JACEIK010000038.1:591819-615630 GCA_018107945.1 Datura stramonium | reverse complement strand
AGATAAAAATAATAGATGTACAAGCAATATGAAGATGGTAATAAAAATAGCAAACATTAATAGAACAATAACTACGACAAAATTATATGACAGTAAGAGTGCATGCAACAACACATAATAACAGAACTTGAAGGAATGGAAACTATGTGGGTAATGCTACACTACTAGTATGGAGTGATAACAAGACAACACAATGCTACCTACTACCCTTCTACCCTAATACGCATCCTTCACAACCTTCTATTTAAGGCCATCTCCTTTGTAAATTAAAATTGCGTCATGTCATGTCTAACCAACTCTCCCCAATACTTCTTCGGTGTACCTCTACCAATCTCGAAACTATCCGTAGCCAAGCTCTTACACATCTTCACTAGGACATCCGGTGACACAACCCAAATTGACGAATCGTGCCGGCACCTACTCGACTCTAGTTCGACAGGAGGACCCTTTTGTAAACATCATTTTAAAAATAATGTTATATTAATGCCAATATAACTAAACCTTATTCGAGCATAATCATCACTTCATAAATAACAATTTCTTCATAAATTTATTTTAATAAAACTCAACCCAATTGTACATCAAAAATTTTCCAAAACTAACACTTTCCGGTGACACAACCCAAATTGACGACCGTGCCGGCACCTACTCGACTTCTAGTTCGAACAGAGGACCCTTTTGTAAACATCATTTTAAAAATAATAATGTTATATTAATGCCAAGAGAATCAAATCCTTATTCGAGCATAATCATCACTTCATAAATAACAATTTTTCATAAATTTATTTTAATAAAACTCAACCTATAATTGTACATCAAAATTTTCCAAAACTAACACTTAAATTCTATGGCGCAGACAACTTTTTTTTGAATTATGTCATATAGGAGACAAATTTAATATTTTTAATATTTTTAATATTTTTAATTATATTAGTTTTTTTTTGTTTTTGAATTTTTAAATTTTTTAAGTATTAATTCCTGATTCGACATAGATACTAACTATACTACACTAAATTTGGCCTAAAATAAGAAAGGCATGACATTGTGACATGACAAAGAGAAAAATAATAACTTGAAAACGTATTTCTTTTCAAATTGATTCAGCCGTATCACAAACGTTATTACTTTCCAATAGTAGTTTCCGAGAAGCTACTAAAAATATACATTTCTAAATAAGCCTATTTGAGAATTTGACAATGTGCTAAATATAAATAACCAAATAAATGAAAAGACACATCATCCTTCAAACATATTAATTTGTCTATGCTTTAAAATCTCCAAAAAAACAAAAAACAACAACATAAAAATTAAACCATCATAATTTTAATCAAAGCAATCAATGTTGCTCGATTTTCGTAATAATAGAGCTCAAAAGTTTCTTTAGCCAACTCTACTCTTCATCCTTATGTATTTTCTTTATAAAATTAACAACTTCAATTTTTTGCCCCGCCAAAAAAGGTAAAATAAAGTCAACAATCTCAAAGATTTACATTATATATATACACACACACCTTATAAAAATAATATTTGTGCTATACATAAATTTTAACCTATGATAGGACAAGTGTTTTGTTACACCTTTATCAAATTGTCATTTAATGTTCATCCATCGCAGCATAGAACTTAAACTTTAATATAGCGTATAAAACTGACCTCTCTTCCTTCAATCGGTCAATCTCCTCACTAAAGAAAACTTTCCAAGAGCAATTTGTTTAGAAATGTAAGTTCCTCGCTTTCTCTAAAAATGGTAAGCAACAGTAAAAATCCATAATGTATGTAAGCTAAATAAGAGTATAGCTTATATACTAACAGTGAAAAAGAAAAATTTACATTGTTAGGTAATCTAAAGGATATCTAAAAGAGCTTAATCATCCATAAAAATTGTGATTTATATTCCTGAAAATAAGAAAGAAAAAAAGTAAAAGTTAAAAGAAACTCACTTGATAAGTTCTTGTTCGAAATGAAGTTCTTTTTGGAGAAGCCATTGAATCTAGAGAAAAAAATTAAAATAATGGAGATTTTATTTTCTTTGTTGTATGAATTGATTTTCTTACAAGAGGAGAAAGCCATTACTTTAAATAGATTGATTACAAAGTTATTACCAAAAAGTAATAGTCAAAGCTTGTATGTATAGCATTAATAAAAATTAATGAGCTCAAGACAGCTTATATTAAGAAAATGGTAAAAGATTTTTACGCTTTAAAGGCATCAGAAATTGAATCTAATCAAAGTAGTCATTAATCAAAAAAAATCTAATTCTTGAAATATATGTATTTATAAATAAAATTAATGGACAAATTATTACGTAAAAACACCGACTCAAACATAAATGTTAGTCAATATTAAGCAACACCCGACATATTCACCGAGATATATAAATTTCTAACTCGCAAAGAACTTGACGAATTCAAGTAAACTCAATAATTATATTTGTTACTCAAATATATAAATATATATATATCTATTATCTTATATCAATAATATATATTTTATATGTCTCATACAATTCCAAATTAATTAACACACAATGTAGCTCATACTAGCTAGGTAGACAAGCAAAATCTTTAATTAATCATACATATACACACACACATAACAACAACAACAACAATAACAACAACAATAACAAAAAAATAACAAATACATAAATATTCGCATAATTCCGGGCCGCATGACTCAGAGAGTAGAGTGTACATAGCTTCTTATCGCCACCTTATAGGTAGAGAAGTTCTTTTGATAGATCCTCGACTCAATCAATTGTCCAAAAATTTCAGATAAAACAATAGATGTACAAGCAATAAGAAGATGGTAAAGCAAAAATAGAAAACATTAATAGAACAATAACTACTATAAAATTATATGATAGTAAGAGTGCATGCAACAACACATAATAATGCACTTGAAGGACAAGAAACTACGTAGGTAATGCTACACTACTAGTATGGAGTGATAACAAAACAACCACAATGCTACCTACTACCACCCTTCTCCCCTAATATGCATCCTTCCTTCCTTCACAACCTTCTATTTAAGGCTATCTCCTTGGTAAATTAAAATTGCGTCATGTCTTATCTAATTACCTCTCCCCAATACTTTTTCAAAGGTACCTCTACCCCGAAAACTATCCGTAGCCAAGCTCAAGCACATCTTTACTAGGACAAATTCTATGACACAACCCAAATTGACGAATCGTGCCTCTAGCACCTACACCGACTCTAACTCGATAGGAGGACCCTTTTTTGTAAACATCATTTTAAAAACAATGTTATATTAATGTCAATATAACCAAACCTTATTCGAGAATAATCATCACTTCATAAATAACAATTTCTTCATAAATTTATTTTAATAAAACTCAACCCAATTGTACATCAAAAATTTTCCAAAACTAACACTTTCCAAAGATCTAGCCAAGCCAGGTACAACTACTCTAATCAAAGTACCGCCATGACACAACATTGCCCGCGAAAAATGCCGGCTGATGTGCCGATACCACCACATCAATCATGAAAACTTCAAATTTGCTACCACCTACACTCAAAAAGGCGCAAAGAAGAGTAGATATTAGTACAATTCACAACTACTAGTAGGCATCATTACCTGATGACGTACCAGTAACTAACAACATAAAAATCAATATGCAATTAATTACTCAATTTAATATATAAACTAAATACACTATTAGATCTATAACATTTCCTCTATCACTCATAATTTTTAGAAATATGCTAAATGCTCCATTACCCGCTTCATAGCTATAAGACTGATTGCATCCTATTTAGGCCTCACAAGAGCAATAAATCTTGATCAAGTCGCAGCATCGCCGTGCAATCTTGCGCCTATGCAGTTACTCGCTTCTAGGCGTATTCTAATTTCTCGCCGACAATCTTTATTTTCAATACTCCATTTATTTGACATGGTCTAAATTCTTTCAAAAGCTATAGAAAGCTACACTCAATTAAATATCAATTCCCTTTTTACCTCATATCACAAATACATCCTATTTCCCTTCTTAATGAAAATACTCCCATGGTCGTGACCGCCCCAACATCAAACACAAAATATATTCGTCAATAATTTAGATCACAACTATTAATACTTCAATATAAGTTCACAAGGCATCGCTGTGCTTACAATATAAGTAAGACACAATTATGTAACCAAATCATTTGCACCCTAAACACATAGGTAAATGGACCTATCTTCTTTGTTTTATATTATCTCGATACCCGTATACACCATTGTAACACCTCTCGTACTCTTATCGATATCATACCTATCCTTTATATCTCACATATGGTATTTATAATCTACTTGTATGTACACAGACACCGAACACATCTCGTACACATGTCGGGGCTTGTCTTACTCCTTCCAAACCCTGCCTACAGAAACTCTAGAAATTCATGTAATGTACCGACGTGGTACCCGCTCACTCAATCAAGCCACCCAATATCACTTAATGAGCTACTCATCTCCAAGTATGTACATATACTCGATCAATCTCATTCCCATTTATCTTAATACTCACTTCGAACATGAGTCACTCACTCAGAATAAGAACATATTATATAACTTTCATCAACATATTCAATATGCTATCAATAAGTCAACTCACATGAAAGTTTATAAATACAATTTAGTTATCAAAATGGCACTTCAAATTCACAACAACAATCACTATTTATACATCTCAAAGTTTATTCATACAACACTACTAGATCATCATAATCTTTACCACAAACAAAGGCTCCGAAGACCAATTAACCAATTCAACAAATCTATTATACATATAAATCATTAAATAAAGTCCAACCCTCGTAAATCATGACCTACTATCTTTTTTAGTTATCTAAAAAGTGGTCAAGTTTCTACTATTTATCACAACCAATTAGATATATCAAGTAACCTTCACAATTAATTGCTAAACTTTCCCAACCCTTTCTCGTAAGGACATATCACATAATCAAGTCCTTTCATTATTAACCGTCACATTGTTCCTACAATTCTCATTTCAAGCAAAATTAATGGACCCATTATCATCCTATTAAAATGCTTATTCACTCTCAAGGAATTAAGTGTACCAATGCCCAATAATTACTTGTAACTACGCCAAGACTTAATTACTCAACTCACTAAATTGTGGTCCTCATAAATATCCACTTTTTCCTTACTCAAATCCTCTTTTTTAAGGTAGTGTTAATTTATATTATAGATTTTACACTTCTCACCCATACGAATGAGTTTGAAATATCTATGATCATACTACCATAACTGGTTCTAGTTGTTCCTTTCTTTTTTTTTTCATATTATTACAAAGACATTTCCAAGAATATCCTAATGTACTATACCATCAATAATAACACAAGAAGTATATACTACCACAAACACAATCTTAAGAATCCACTATCAAGAACATAACATCAAGACTATGTTATCAAGGATATACATCGAGAGTGTACCCCCATTATTAATCACCAACTAGGTTTTACCTTCCAATGCATCCTCATATTTAGGATTATTTCTCCAATTTTAGATATAGTTACGTTACTACAAAACTTATATCACGTCATCAGATTTTATGATCCCCTACCCTCATCATTTGTACATCAATAGCTCACACGCCAGAGTGATGTCAAATGTGCCTCGAGCCTACACTGACGTAACACGGTATTTGAAGCCAAGTGACCCCAAGTCAACCCTTGTTCTATCACATACCAACATTCCGAGGTAAACATGCACAACGAAACTTAAAAATAATCAGTATAAGCATGTAAGAAGAACAAATTTGAAAGTAAAGGTTCAAATCTTTTAATACACTCGAATAAGGTTGAAAGCCATATTTGTTTGAAAGAAATCTAACCGAGGAGTTGTTGGGACAAACCCCAAATAACTCTAAGACCAAACAAACAGCCATGAGGAGATTGACTTGGTGGCTTATTGGGAGTCGATGATAGCAGCAAAGGAAAAAGGAAAGAAGAGAGTCTCCATGGATGTTGGAGAAGAGAGCTTGAGGAAGAAGAGAAAGAAAGAAGAGAATGTAAAATGAAGAGAGCCAAAGCACACTCAGCATTCCTTATATATGTTAGAGCCGTAGGAGCCAGCTAGAGGAGTAGGCAGCTCTGCACTATGGCTCGCTCCCGAGCTTGCAAGTGGCAATGGACCCTTCAAGCGAGCCACACATTTCCCGCCCCCGATTACCACAGGCTTTAGAGACAACCAAGACTACTGGGGGGTAGCCACTCCCCGTTGACACGCCCATTGAGTGTGCCGCCACCGTTGGCGCCATGATTGCAAATGTGTACCTTCTCTCGCAGATGACAGGAGCGCCTTGTGAGCGCTCACAGCATGTTCCCTTCCCTCTCGTTTATAGTTTATGCTTCGGGAATGAAGCACAATTTGCAAAAAAGGGATGGGGTTGTAATTGGATTTTTGGATTTTGGATCTTCGTCCGAGGATTTTTTCTTGACGTGTTTCTTTTCCCCCTGCATGTATCCGGTAGAACCGACATGTTTAGGATTTTATTTTCTTATTTTGTGAATTTTTTGTTTAATTAAAAATAGTTTAGGATTACTCAACCAATGAAAGTGCACTAGTTTGATCAAAGATAAGATACCGAACAAAGATATGATTGATAAAAAATTTTGATGAATTAATTCCCGCAACCGCAAACTCAAAGAATGACTTTGAAAAAATTGACCCCGTGTAAATTTTTGATGCATTAGTCAGGTACTTGTGACTCGCATTTATGATTTCTATGGATCTTTTGATGTCATTTAGTGTATTATCATGAGTAGTCTTGTTAAGCCATGTATAAAAACAAATAGGTAAAGTGGAATATAAATCATGTGTCATGAGTGAGTGAGGCTTGATACTCTAGTTTAATACAAAGATTGAAAATCTAGAACTTGCCTTGTTGGTCTTTGTGGCTAAGGTTGGTTGGTTAGGAGATCATATATCATTTTTGTTAAGCCACTTTTAGCCTAAATGACCCAACCAAAAATTATATGATTCCCTTGATCCAAATTTCTGAGCCTTTAATAGACAATTTTTCTTGGCTAACCGGCGAATCATACACATTTTTTTTATAATGAACCTACTCTAGCCCTGTCCTTCCTTGACAGTGTAGCATCAACATAGGAAAATTCCTGCTGAGGTGGCTAGGAGTAGGGGTGCATAAATGGTGGGAACGTAGAAAAAGGGAAAGAAAAAGAGAAAAGGTGAAAAAAAGAAAAAATATAAAAAAACTAAAAAAAATAAAAAAAATGAAAAAATTGAAAATTTTGAAAAGAAATTCAAAAGAAAAATAATGCCTAAAAAGGTTGAAAACACACCACACTCATACAAATGCATAACAAAAAGTGGTGAAAAGGGAGGAAAATGAATGAAAAGAATAAAGAGGGTAAATAGGTGAACGATGAAGCCAAGGCAAAGTAAGGAAGGGTTAGTCACTTAAAAATATCTCACATTTATCATGTCCAGCCCTAAGGCCTTCATTACAAGCCACAACAAGTCCTATAGTGATCCTAATTTGACCATTTTGATAGACCGAAACAAAGAAAATAAGGGCAAGTATATGGTATCTGATACTACGCACTCTGAAACTTCTTGTGATAGTGAGAGTCTCGCTTGTTCACCCTCTATCTCCATATCTCGTTACTATATATATGTGAGTGGGGACTTCATTTGTTGTGAGTACATGGTTATGTTTACTTTTACCAAAGGGTCTGTGTGAAAACATTGGTAATGACTTGATTGTCTCATGTAGCTAGATGACATGTCTTGATCCGCTATCATATTTTTGGTTGCTCAAAATTTGTATCCATTTTTCCCGATATTATGCATGGACTGTATATCATGGTGAATTTTAAAATTGTGGTTCTTCTCACAATGGAATCCGATAAGTGGATCTCGGGCAAGTGTAGTACATTAGTTGATATTGGTTCATAGAAGAAGGGTCAAAAGTCATTGAATTTATTTGAAAATTTTGGTTAGTATTGGCCGTAGTATCCTAGGTTTATTCTCTAGTTGAGCGTCGTGTTTAGTTCTTTTCTTTGCCCGAGGACATGAAAATTGACTAAGTTGAGGGTGGTTACATGCTATGAGTTTACAACACTTTCGATGCTCAAAACGGAGAAAATAGAAAGGACTTAGGTGTGTTATATAGATACAAGGCATTTTTCTTTATTACAATGAAATATAAGTGTTGGAGAAAGAATATGCAAAAGAAGCCTCAAAGTGTGAATGGGTTAAAGTCACAAGACGTATAAGTCGTAGGTTGATAGTAATGATCCATACCGAGAACCGTGAAAAGTTTCACGACTCAATTTCTTTTGAAGAGTGCAACCACTTACTCTCAATACGGCTTAAGTAACACCGAGTCGTGAAAATATTCGTAAGAATTGCACAAGAGGCGTACTCCTAACATGGATAGACAAGACGCAGTTGTGGCGAGAGGTATGGGTCATACCATCACTCGTGAAAACTTCAGAAAAATTTAGAGTTGTGAGTCAAGCCACTGAAGCAAAGTATGACTCGTAGGAAGCATATACAAGTCGTATCAAGGCCGAAATACTTAGCCAAATTTCAGCAAGCCAAGGACTTAAGGATAGCGGAAAATAATAACAATTAACATGAATAATATTCCCACATGATAAAAAGATGGAATCTCGCTTAAAATTCATCTACATTCAAACTCGTGAGTCAGAACCGATAACAAAATTTATATAGATTTTGGGGACACAAGGGAAGGACCATTCCCTTGCTAAATTCTCACATACTTGTGAAGAAATCCCGAGAAAATCTCTTTTGAGGAACTCCGAGAAGAAAAGTCACTGCCATAACTTTCCCGAGGAGACCGTCCGAGAGTTCTTCGCTTGGAGATCGAGAGTTGAGACAGATTGAAGGATTCAGTTGATTACACACATTTAATTATCTCCAAAAACTTCTCAAAATGACAGGATTTAGAGATTAAAAAGTTGAGGAATTACTAAAATAATCTTGGAAGAAAGTCTGAAAAAATCCTCCGACAAGGACCAACGGTCACTCAACGAGTCGTTGAGATCAATAATCATTGGACCAGGCCATAGTCCTGCCTAGATTTCCTCGGCTTGATGGAACTAGAAATTAGGGGGACCATTATCCGTTATATGATCCAATGGGTCGTTGGTACCTCCCCACCACCTGCAGGAATTACAAAATAATCGACCCTCTCTAATTCGGTGACACAACAACTCATTGCTGGGACAACGAGTCATTGTCACTTCACATTCTGTATAATAGATTTCATGAAATATAGAAGGAATTGGAAATGAGTGCGGATGAATACACCTATTCATAGCCTACATACCTTGGTAAAAATATGATTTCACAACTTCCGTGATTGCCCAATGAGAATTTGGGAAAATCCTGAGAAATTTAGGCTTGATCACCCTTAAGTTTCTATACTTTCACGCATTGGAAGTGAATAAGCCTAGAAATGAACATAGCCCTCTTAAAACACTCTATTCTCAGCTTAAAACGACGTAGTATTTAGGCCTTAGGAACTTAAGAATTACAAAAATAACCCTTAATAATTTAAGGCAGAAAAACACACCGCCAGCCCCAACGATGGACCGGATGGTCCGTCATCACTAACTATGACTCATGGTCTCCTCCCCATTGCCTACACTAGAATTCCATCTTCACTAGTCGTGACAGGGACACTACCATTCGTGGTGTTCCTCATGACTCGTGGTGACGATCGCTAGGTGAATCGCCGGTAACATTCATCTGGTCGCACAATCATTTACCATGATCCACTCCGGGAAGACTCGTGGTGGTAACCGCGACTCGTGGTCCCACCCGTGGTTGCCTCAAATCCCAAAACTCACCAAATTCCAAATTTCTCTTCCTATGAGTCACTCAACGGCTCATGGTGCACCCAACAGTCACCGGGATGACTCCCGCCCCGTGACTCCGGTGCATAAAATCTTGTTTTCTCTGGCTCCTTTAAATCTTGGCATAATCTAGGTCTTTCGAGATATTACACAATGCTCGCTACTCTTGGCGCGCATGTCACAACTCCCGATCACAACTCGTATAAGGACCAACAAGTCGTATTGTGACTCGTCATATTTGGGTTGTTTCTGCAGATGCAGCCACCGACACATGACCACAAGTTGTACCACCCTACTATGATTCATGGTGGACTTCCATGGCTCGGGAGATGAAAAAACTAAAAGCTACGCCACTCTTCCCACGATCCGTCCTAAATACCCCACGAAGCCGTTTTTGAAATTTTGCATTTTTCTACCGATCAAATTCTAAATCTCATGTTTAGTCTTAGAAAACATGGGATGTTGGTATATGTAATGTCGTGTCTTTTGATTTTGACTTTCTTGTTAAGATCAAACAAAATCAATTATTATCGCTGCTATTTTTAATACTAAATTAACTCAAATTAAGTTACTAATCGAATATTTTCAAATTTAATTTGAATTGTCAATTTTCTTTTTACATCCGTTATGAACAAGAATAACAAGTAATTCTTTTTATTTTACACTCAAGGTGTAGGAACATGACACACCTAAATTTTTGTTGCGATCTAACTAGGTTACATGAAGATGATGCATCATTTTTTTTGAAGTTTTGCTATTTAATTTTTAAAGCCACATGATAATTTAAAAATTTAAAATTAGGTAAATATTTGGAAAATGGGAACTCACAATGAAAAGGGCAAATGTGTTCTATTTGTTAGCAAGTGATGATTGGCGAGTCTTTTTTTTAACGAGGAACATATCTCTAAATCACAAAGTTAAGAGGGTATATTTTTCGTTTTAAATTTTTTAAAATATTTATGTCATAGGTGATAAAAATACTAGCTTAGTAATATTTTTAATAAAAACTAAATATATATAACTTTAATTAAAAGTCAGATGAAAAATTGGACACCACAAATTTTTTAATTATTAATTCCATCTGACATAGATACTAGCTATACTACACTAAATTTGGCCTATAAAATAAGAAAGGCATGACATTGTGACATGACAAAGAGAAAAATAATAACTTGGAAGGCTATTCTTTTCAAATTGATTCAACGTAATACAAACTATTACTTTCCAACAGTACTTTCCGAGAAGTACTAAAAATATACATTCTAAATAAGCCTATTTGAGAATTTTATTTAACAAAGTTAAAATATAAATAACCAAATAAATGAAAAGACACATCATCCTTCAAACATATTAACTTGTCTATGCTTTAGAATCTCCAAAAAAAAATAAAACGACAACATAAAATTAAAACCATCATAATTAATCAAAGCAATCCAATGTTGCTCGAGCTTTCTAATTATAGAGCTCAAAAGTTTCTAGGGCTAACTCTACTCTTCATCCTTATGTATTTTCTTTTATAAAATTTTAACAAATTTCCAACTTTTGTTCTCCGTCAAATAAAAAGGTAAAATAAAGTCAATAATCTCAAGATTTACATTATATATATACACACACACACCTTATAAAAATAATATTTTGTGCTATACATAAATTTTAAGCTATGATAGGATTTTTTTACAATCTTTATCAAATTACCATTTAATGTTCATCAATCAGAGAATATAACTTAAACTTTAATATATGTCGATGTGAAAACTGACCTCTTCCTTCAATCGGTCAATCTCCTCACTCAAAGAAAACTTTTTCCAAACAGAGCAATTTGTTTAGAAATGTAAGTTCTTCATTTTCTCTAAAAATGGTAAGCAACAGTAAAAATCCATAATGTGTGTAAAGCTAAATAATATATGCATAAAATATTTAATAAATAAAGATAACTTAAAAATAAAAAAACTAAAAAAAATAAAAAAAATAAAAAAAATAAAAAAAATAAAAAAATTGTGATTTATATTCCCCGAAATAAGAAAAAAATAAAAGTTAAAAAGAAACTCACTTGATAAGTTCTTGTTCGAGTGAAAAGTTCTTTTTTGGAAAGAAGCCATTGAATCTAGAGAAAAAATTAAAAATAATGGAGATATTATTTTCTTTGTTGTATGAATTGATTTTTCACGAGGAGAAAGTCTTTACTTTAAATAGATTGATTGCATAAAGTTATTACCAAAAGTAATAGTCAAAGTTTGTATTAGTGATTAATAGAAAATTAACAGCTCAAGATTGTGCTATATTAAGAAAATGGTAAAAAAAGATTTGCCGCTAAAGGCATCGACACTGAATCTAATCAAAGTAGTCATTAATCAAAAATCTAATTCTTGATATATATGTATTTATAAATAAATTAATGGACAAATTATTACGTGAAACACCGACTCAAAACATATAGTTAGTCGCAGATATCAAGCAACACCCGAGATATTCACCGAGATATATAAATTTCTAACTCGCAAAGACTTGACGGTTCAAGTAAACTCAATAATCATATTCTCGTTATTAAAATAATAAAAATATATATATTATTTTATATCAATAATATATATTTTATATATATCATACAATTCCAAATTAATTAACACACAATGTAGCTCATACTAGCTAGGTAGACAAGCAAAATCTTTAATTAATCATACATATACACACACACACCACCACCACCACCACCACCAACAACAAACAACAACAACAACAACAACAACAACAAAAAATAACAATAATAATAATATATTCAAGTATAATTTCCTGCAGTGGGATCTAAGGAGAGTAGAGTGTATACGCTCTTATCGCCACCTCATAGGTAGAGAAGTCTTGATATATCTCGACTCAATCAATTGTCCAAAAATTTTAGATAAAAATAATAGATGTACAAGCAATAATAGAAGATGGTAATAAAAATAGCAAACATTCAGAACAATAATTACGACAAAATTATATGACAAAGAAGAGTGCATGCAACAAACACATAATAACAGTAACTTGAAGGAATGGAAACTATGTGGGTAATGCTACACTACTAGTATGGAGGATAACAAGACAATACAATGCTACCTACTACCCTTCTACCCTAATACGCATCCTTCACAACCTTCTATTTAAGGCCATCTCCTTGTAAATTAAAATTAAGGCCATGTCATGTCTAACCAACTCTCCCCAATACTTTCGTACCTCTACCACCCGAAACTATCCGTAGCCAAGTTTCTTAAGCACATCTTCACTAGGACATCCGGTGACACAACCCAAATTGACGAATCGTGCCGGCACCTACTCGACTCTAGTTCGACAGAGACCCTTTTGTAAACATCATTTTAAAATAATGTTATATTAATGCCAATATAACTAAAACCTTATTCGAGCATAATCATCACTCTCCATAATAATAATTTCATAAATTTATTTTAATAAAACTCAACCCAATTGTACATCAAAAATTTTCCAAAACTAACACTTCCCAAAGATCTAGTCAAGCCAGGTACAACTACTCTAATCAAAGTAATAAATACAAAAGACAAATTTTGCCTCGCTAAAAATGTCGAAGTTGATGCCGATACCGCCACATCAATCATGAAAACTTTAAATTTTCCACCACCACCCAAAAAGAAAGTGTTATAGATATTAGTACACCAAACCTACTAGTAGGCATCACGCCCAACTAAATTAGTTCACCCAACAACATAAAAATCAATATGCAATTAATTACTCAATTTTATATATAACTCAATACACTATTAGATCTATAACATTTCCTCTATCACTCATATAATTTTAGAAATATGCTAAATGCTCAATTACCCGTTCATAGCCATAAGACTAGATTGCATCCTATTTAGGCCTCGTGTTAGCCGTGTGTGTAATCTCTGACTGCGTCGCACGCTGGGAATTTATCGCTTATGAGGTACCCGCTTAGGCAAGAGCTCGACTTCGCCGACAATCTTTATTTTTCAATACTCCATTTATTTGACATGGTCTAAATTCTTTCAAAAGCTATAGAAAGCTACACTCAATTAAATATAAATTCCCTTTTTACCTCATATCACAAATATACATCCTATTTCCCTTCTAATGAAAATACTCCCACCCCAACATCAAACACAAAATATATTCGTCAACAATTTAGATCACAACTATTAATACTTCAATATATAAGTTCACAAGACATCGCTGAAAGCTTACAATATAAGTAATACACAATTATGTGACCAAATCATTTGCACCCTAAACACATGGTAAATGGACCTATCTTCTTTGTTTTATATTATCTCGATATCTCAGTATACAATTCATTGTAACACCTCTCCGTACTCTTATCATATCATACCTATCTCTTGATATCTCATACAAAGGTATGTATATCATAATCTACTTGTATGTGGCTATAGACAATCGAATACATTTGTACACACATGTCGCTTTCTGATTTTATGTTTTCCCTTTCCCGCCCCGGCCTACAGAAACCTAGAAATATATGTAATGTCCGACGTGGTACCCGCTCTCACTATCCGCTGTCCAAAATACTCGCCACCTCGTGCATGAGCTACTCATCTCCAAGTATGTACATATACCATCAATCTCATTCACATTCATCTTAATACTCACTTCGAACATGAGTCACTCACTTAATAAGAACATATTATCTAACTTTCATCAATATATTCAATATGCATCAATAAGTCAACTCACATGAAAGTTTATTAATACAATTTAGTTATCAAAATGGCACTTCAAATTCACAACAACAATCACTATTTATACATCTCAAAGTTTATTCATACAACACTACTTAGATCATCATAATCTTTACCACAAATGCGCCCGAAGACCAATTAACCATTCAACAAATCATTATACATATAAATCATTAAATAAAGTCCAACCCGTAAATCATAACCTACTATCTTTTAGTTATATAAAAAGTGGTCAAGTTTCTATCATTTATCACAACCACTAGATATATCAAGCAACTTCACAATTCACCCGTTAAACTTTCCCCAACCCTTTCTCGTAAGGACATATCACATAATCAAGTCCTTTTTCATTATTAGCCACATTGTTCCTACAATTCTCATTTCAAGGCAAATTAATGGGACCCATTATCATCCTATTAAAATGCTTATTCACTAAGGAATTACATCAATGCCCAATAATTACTCGATCACGTCAAGACTTAATTACTCAACCTCAATGCTAAACCGTGGTCCTCATAAATATCCACTTTTTCCTCATCTCAAATTCCCTTTAAGGTAGTTAATTTATATTATAGATTTTACACTCTCACCCATAATGAATGAGTTTGCACATATATGATCATACTACCATAACTGGTTCTAGTTTCCCTCATTTCCTTTCTTTTTCATAATATTATTACAAAGACATACTCAAGAATATCCTATCAAAATTATACCATCAATAATAACATCAAGAAGTATATACTACCACAAACACAATCTTAAGAATCCACTATCAAGAAATTATAACATCAAGACTATGTTATCAAGGATATACATCGAGAGTGTACCCCCATTATTAATCACCAACTAAGTTTTACCCTTCCACGTATCCTCATATTTAGGATTAAATAAAGTCCAACCCTCGTAAATCATAACCTACTAGCTTTTTAGTTATCTAAAAAGTGGTCAAGTTTTCTATCATTTATCACAACCAATTAGATATATCAAGTAACCTTCACAATTCAGCTGCTAAACTTTCCAAACCCTTTTCTCATAAGAACCTATCACATAATCAAGTCCTTTCATTATTAACCGTCACATTGTTCCTACAATTCTCATTTAAACCACATGATAAATTTAAAATTTAAAAATTAGGTAAATATTTGAAAAATGGTAGCCTCACAAAGAAAAGGGCAAATGTGTTCTATTTGTTAAAGTGTGATGATGAGTCCTTTTTTTTAACGAGGAATATATCTCTCTAAATCACAAAGTTAAGGGGTATATTTTTCTGTTTTACAATCCTTGAATATTCGAGTAGTTCAAGGGGGATGATAAAAAACATCAATAGTTTAGTAATGGTTTGGGAGGAAGTGCTTGACCTATTTGGCGCAATTTTGATGTTGTGTTCAAGACTTAACGAATTTTTTTTTGGTTTTCTTATTAATTTTCTTTAATAACTCTCACAAAATTTAACAGCTAGAGCTTGTAAAATATATGTCGGAAATTCGGTGCCCACTTTTTTTCCAACTAAAAAATTAAAGCTGCCCAGGAATATAATTGAAGATGGATCTAATCAAAAGGAATTACACTTCTTAAAATGGTCTTTATATTGAACTCATGGTACTAATTCTTAATTATTAGTAGTTCATAATTATTGAATTATTGTCAATTTTCACTTAAAAATCTACACTCCACAGCATCAAAAATATTAGAAACTAAATGAATCTAGTGTTGACCACTAGATCTAACCAGTCCTATGCCAATAATTCTTCTCATTTTTATGTATTTCTTTTTTTTTTTCCTACTAATGTGTGTTAGAAATTGCCAAAGTTTTTAGTATTTTTAAAAAATTGTTTGTACTCTTTAAGAGTTTGCCAAAAATTCTTTCTTATTTGTATGTTTTTTGCTTCAAAAAACAGTGCAACTTTGAATTCACCTCTTAATAAAAGTATCTTCATTTATATTGGATTTACTAACATCTATAGTAAACTCAACCTGTGTAGTGTCTTTTTCCATTATTTAATAAATGTTGTTACTATGCATAATTATGAAGTACAGGTTGTATCATCCATATTTCATTTAATTCAATAACCATCAACACAAAAACTTTTAGATTTCTAAATTTCTTCAATAAGATAATATAGATTTAAAATTTTAAATCGTCATCATCATTACTATGTTAGTGCCTCAACAAAATAATTTTTTTTTTTATCACGCTTAAGAGTCCTAATATGATCCTTAATTTAATTTTTTGGATGGGCAAAAAATGATAGAAAATACAATTATTGCTAAGCGAAATTATTTTTTTTTAAGTTTGTCCAAAATCGCTTAAATAAACTACATATCTTTTAAAATTATTTAATGTTTCTCATTGATTAATTTCGTCTAGATATCATTATCATTTTTATATGGACCGAATAATAGGCTGATGAAAATTAATAAGTTAATAAATGACGGTGCATAGTATTTGAACATATTTGTTTCATTTTCTTCCGAAAACATATAGATACTAGTGTGCCTATTGTATGATTCTATGTAATGCTGGTACAACTTTTTTTTTTTGAATTATGTCATATAGGAGACAAATTTAATATTTTTAATAAAATATTTTATTTTTTTTATTTTTTTTATTTTTTTTATTTTTTTTATGTTTTAAATTTTTAAGTATTAATTCCATCTGATATAGATATCTAACTATACTACACTAAATTTGGCCTATAAAATAAGAAAGGCATGACATTGTGACATGACAAAGAGAAAAAATAATAACTTGAAAACGCATTTTCAAATTACCTAAGCACAGAATACAAACTATTACTTTCCAATAGTACTTTCCGAGAAGCACTAAAATATACATTTCTAAATAAGCCTACGGAGAATTTGACAATGTGCTAAAATATAAATAATCAAATAAAATGAAAAGACACATCATCCTTCAAACATACACTTATGCCCATGCTTTAAAAATCTCCAAAAAATAAAACGACAACATAAAATTAAACCATCATAATTTTTAATCAAACAATCCAATGTTGCTCGATTTTCTAATAATAGGAGCCCAAAAGTTTCTAGGGCTAACTCTACTTTTCATCCTTATGTATTTTCTTTTTATAAAATTCGTAACAACTTCCACTTTTTGTTCTCGTCAAAAAAAAGGTAAAATCAGTCAATTCCTTAAAGATTTACATTATATATATATACACAACACACCTTATAAAAATATATTTTGTGCTATAAGTAAAATTTTAACCTATGATAGGACAGTTTTGTTACAATCTTTATCAAATTGTCATTTAATGTCTATCCATCGAGCATAGAACTTAAATCCTAAATATGCCGATGTAAAATCACCTCTTCCTTCAATCGTCAATCTCCCTGTACTCAAGAAAACTTTTTCCAAGCAACAGCAATTTGTTTAGAAATGTAAGTTCCTCGTTTTTCTAAAAAATGGTAAGCAACATTAAAATCCATAATGTATGTAAGCTAAATAAGAGTATAGCTTATATGGCCAATGTAAGAAAAGAAAAATTTATAATTGTTAGGTAATCTAAAGGATATCTAAAAAGAGTTTAATCATCCATAAAAAATTGTGATTTATATTCCCGAGAAAATAAGAAAGAAAGTAACTAAAAGAAACTCACTTGATAAGTTCTCACTCTATGAAAAGTTCTTTTTGGAGCTTCAATAATCTGTGAGAAAAAATTAAAAAACAATGAGATTTTATTTTCGTTGTAAGGAACTGATTTTCACAAGAGTGGAGGAAAGCCATTACTTTAAATAGATTGATTGCATAAAGTTATTACCAAAAGTAATAGTCAAAGTTTGTATTAGTGATTAATAAAAAATTAATGAGTTCAAGATTGTGCTTATATTAAGAAATGGTAAAAAAGATTTTTGCCGAAGTAAAGGCACGACAATTGAATCTAATCAAAGTAGTCATTAATCAAAAATTCAATTCTTTTGAAATATATGTATTTATAAATAAATTAATGACAAAATTATTACGTAAAACACCGACTCGAAACATATCGTTAGCCGCGTATTACCAAGCAATACATATTCAAGTGTGTAGTGATATATAAATTTCTTGCACCGCATGAACTTACCTAATTCAAGTAAAACTCAATAATTATATTTGTTACTCAAATATATAAAAATATATATATATTATCTATATCAATAATATATATTTTATATGTCTCATACAATTCCAAATTAATTAACACACAATGTAGCTCATACTAGCTAGGTAGACAAGCAAATCTTTAATTAATCATACATATACACACACACACACAAACAACAACAACAACAACAACAACAACAATAACAAAAAAAAAAATAACAACAATAATAATATATTCAAAGATAATTCCACGCAGGGACCCGAGGAGAGTAGAGTGTACATAGCTTCTTATCTACCTTCATAGGTAGAGAAGTTCTTTTTGATAGATCCTCGACTCAATCAATTGTCCAAAAAATTTCAGATAAAAACAATAGATGTACAAGCAATAAGAAGATGGTAATAAAAATAGACAGAACAATAACTACGACAAAATTATATGATAGTAAGAGTGCATGCAAACGCTATACAATGTGAATTTAGTGACAAGAAACTACGAGGTCATGCTACACGCCAGTATGGAGGATAAATAAAACAACACAATGCTATCTACTAAATTTTCCCCAATACGCATCCTTCACAACCTTCTATTTAAGGCTATCTCCTTGGTAAAATTAAGTGCCATGTCATATCTAACTAACTTCTCCTTTCACATTTTTTCATGTACCTCTACCACCCGAAACTATCCGTAGCTGAAGCTCTCACACATCTTTACTAGGACGTGATGCATACCCCAAATTACCTAATCGTACGGTACCTACTCGACTCTAGCCCGATAGGAGGACCCTTGTAAACATCATTTAAAAAACAAATGTTATACAATGTCAATATAACCAAACCTTATTCGAGAATAATCATCACTTCATAAATAACAATTTCTTCATAAATTTATTTTAATAAAACTCAACCCAATTGTACATCAAAAATTTTCCAAAACTAACACTTCCCAAAAAGATCTAGCCAGTACAACTACTTAATCAAAGTACCGCCATAAAAGACAATAAACATTGCCCGCGAAAATGCCTGCTGATGTCATACCGCTACATCAATCATGAAACTTCAAATTTGCCACCACCTACACCTGTGCGCCAAGCAGCAAGAGTAGATATTAGTACACCACAACTACTAGTAGGCATCATCGGATGACTAAAATTAGTTCAACCAACAAATACAAAATCAATATGCAATTAATTACTCAATTTAAATATATGCCACTCAATACACTATTAGATCTATAACATTTCCCTCTATCACTCATATAATTTTAGAAATATGTAAATGCCTCCATTACCCGCTTCATAGCTATAAGACTCGGGATTGCATCCTATTTAGGCCTCACAGCTGTTGGGGCCACCCTGACTGTCGCAGCATCGCCGTGCGACCTTACACCATGGTGCACGCGCTTGTGCGTAGCTCGACTTCGCCGACAATCTTATTTTTCAATACTTCCATTTATTTGACATGGTCTAAATTCTTTCAAAAGCTATAGAAAGTTAAGCACTCAATTAAATATCAATTCCTTTTTACCTCATATCACAATATATATCCTATTTCTCTAATGAAAATACTCCCCATGGTCGACCGCCCAACATCAAACACAAAATATATTCGCTAATAATTTAGACTACAACTATTAATACTTCAACAGGTAAGTTCACAAGGCATCACAAAGCTATAACATAAGTAAGACACAATTATGTAACCAAATCATTTGCACCCTCAAACACATAGTAAATGGACTCATCTTCTTTGTTTTATATTATCTCGATATCTCGTATACAATTATTGTAAATACCTCTGCACTATCAGTACTTTCATACCTATCCCTTGGCACATTCACATATATGCATATCAATCTACTTAGATGTATGCATGGGATAACCGAACACATCCGTGATACATGTCGCTTGGTCTTATATATTTTCCCTTCCGGCCCCGGCCAAGGTGAAATCTCTAGAAGAGTAAGGGCCGTACGATGGGTACCGCCTACTCATCAAGCTGGTCTAAATACTCACCTCGGGAATGAGCTACTCATCTCCAAGTATGTACATATACTCGATCAATCTCATTCCTACTGCATTCATATCACTGGGCCATGAGTCACCACTGTAATAAGAACATATTATATAACTTTCTCTATCAACATATTCAATATGCTATCAAATAAGTCAACTCACATATAAAGTTGTAAATACAATTTAGTTATCAAAAATGCACTTCACCACAACAACAATCACTATTTATAATCTCAAAGTTTATCGCCATACAACACTACTAGATCATCATAATCTTTACCACAAACAGTGCCCGAAGACCAATTAACCATTCAACAAATCATTATACATATAAATCATTAAATAAAGTCCAACCCTCGTAAATCATAACCTACTATCTTAGTTATCTAAAAAGTGGTCAAGTTTCTATCATTATCACAACAATTAGATATATCAAGTAACCTTCACAATTCACCCCAAACTTTCCCAACCCTTTCTCGTAAGGACATATCACATAATCAAGTCCTTTCATTATTAACCGTCACATTGTTCCTACAATTCTCATTTCAAGGCAAATTACTTGGACCCATTATCATCCTATTAAAATGCTTATTCACTAAGGAATTACATCAATGCCCAACAATTACTCGATCACATTCAAGACTTAATTACTCAACCTCACTAAACTGTGGTCCTCATGAATATCCACTTTTTCCTTACTTCAAATCCCCTTTTTAAGGTAGTTAATTTATATTATAGATTTTACACTCTCACCCATAATGAATGAGTTTGCAATATCTATGATCATACTACCATAACAGGTTATAGTTTGCTCATTTCCTTTCTTTTTTCATGTTATTACAAAGATATACTCAAGAATATCCCATCAAAATTATACCATCAATAATAACATCAGCAAGTATATACTACCACAAACATAATATTAAAAATCCACTATCAAGAACATAACATCAAGACTATGTTATCAAGGATATACATCGAGAGTGTACCCCCATTATTAATCACCAACTAGATTTTACCCTTCCACGTATTCTCATATTTAGGATTATTTCTCTAATTTTATATATAGTTACGTTACTACAAAACTTATATCACGTCATCAGATTTTATGATCCTCCTACCCTTATCATTTGTACATCAATAGCTCACACGCATATGATGTCATGGCCCGAGCCTACACTAAGGACGTAACACGGTATTTGAAGCCACAAGTGACCCCAAGTCAACCCCTGGTCTATCATATACTAATATTCTGAGTAAACATGCACAACGAAAATTAAAAATAACAGCATAAAGTATTTAAGAAGAACAAATTTGAAAGTAAAGGTTCAAATCTTTAAATACACTGAATACATTGAAAGCCATATTTGTTTGAAAGCCATCTAACTAAGGAGTTGTTGGGACAAACCCCCAGCTAACTCTAAGACTAAACAGAACCAACTGAAATAAATAAACAAGCCCTCGAATGAGGAGGACTCATGCTCTGATCTGCTGGAATGCAATGCTCTAAAACTGAAGTAACTATCAGTGTTGAACCTGAGAACTTGCAGTTGTATCATGAAATGATACATCATGAAAAGCATACGTCAGTACTTTGAATGTACTGAGTAAGTGAGAGAGACATACTAAATATAAAGTCTGAACTCAAATGACATTCCACGACCAACAAGTAAACTGAACTGGACTGCTAATATAATCTGAAATGGTCAAGACGGCCCTGTCTGATGGTCATGGACATGCCCTAAGTCTAAGACAATTTATCTGGGATACTGTACTGAAATGAGCTGCTTAATCTGACACTGAACTGGATTGACTAGTGGGAGAGTCTTTAACTGACATTTAACCACGTGAGCTAGATGTGGAGTCTGATGTATACACCCCACCGGTAGGACCCAATATACCTTGCTAGGGTATAAAGGCATGAACTGGGTGATCACAAAAATATATCTGGGGCAAATCAGGCCAAGTAATACTGAAACCTACGCTGGCAACGTAGTTCTGGGAACCTGGGTGCACTGAAACCCAGGCCCGCTCGGTGCTAAGTTCTATTCCCACTAGAAAACCTAAACTGAACTACTAAGATGATAGCTCAAAACAGGGGTCCAAGACTAGTTAGGGACGAATAGCTGCATGTACCCTGAGAGCCTTATCGGACCAGATTCTGAAACTAGGTTCTAAGACCGGTCAGAGATGCTTATCTAGAAGCGTCGTAATCGTCTACAGAATAACTAATAATTGAACTGGGGTCCTGGGGCTGGTTAGAGACATAACTGAATGTCATCACCGCCTAATGGACCAAATATCTGAAATCTAAATCTGAGTCTGAAACTGGGAGGCACCACTGATACCTCGAAAATAAACTGGAGTCAAACTGATCAGTTGACATATTTCTGGATATCACTGAGGTTGCTAAAATCTAACTGAAACTAGACTAATGTGGTTCTGACTGAGACTAGACTGATAAGGTTATGTATTCTGACTAACTGAATTTCTAAGAAGCTAATAGAGAGATCATTCATGCCAACAACACGGACAACTCATGCTAAAAGGCAAATTTCATGAATTTGGGAATTTCATCCAACAGTGTCAAAATCATTCTCATTCATGGGATATTTATCCAACACATGTGAATATCAAGAGAAATCTAAGAATTTATCAAAAAGAATTCTTCCTTCACTAAAGAAAATTTGATGACCAAGAACCTTTACTCAAATATTAGGGCTCATATTCACTTTTGTAATAATACTGACAAATTGGTGAGGAACTGATGAAGATTATATCAAAAATAAATAAGAACACCATTCTCAATGAAATTTACGAGAATAACATGAAGGTTTCTTATACTCAAAAACTCAGGGCTTAGAATTACTAGAAGAAACTGAGGAGGATCTTGGGGCACAGGGGAAGAAAAATCCCCTTTCTAAAACCCCACATACCTGATGAAGAATCCTGGAGAAATTGTTGGAGAATTGAAGAAGAAGGATGTCACGCCCCGCCCTGGGGGATATGACTGGCACCTGGTGCCCTAGAAGGACCTGGACTACTAACTGGTGGGCCTAGGCACATCTGGTGCCTGGCTAGCT
>JACEIK010000038.1:554427-580710 GCA_018107945.1 Datura stramonium | reverse complement strand
CCGCATTATCCGCTAGGGTGATAATTTTTCCACTACAGCGATCCCATTGCAGCAAAGGAGTGTCCGCCCTACCATCAGGGCCCATCAAAATTTTAAATTAGCCCTTTTTTAATCATTTACCAGACTACTCTTTATTTTAAGAAAATAACAACAGGCCCGCATAATTTAAGATTCTTGTGCCAACGTCATCAAGGTTCTATAATGATTGGACGAGTCGTTACATTCAAACATCTCCTCATCACATGTCTGAATCATCTCAGTCTTGCTTCCCGCATCTTCTCCTCCACCAAAGACACTCCCACCTTGTCCTGGATATCCTTATTTCTAATCCAATCTCTCCTAGTAAGCCCACACATCCATTCCAGCATTCTCATTTCTTCAACTTTCAACTTGTGAACATGAGAGTTCTTGACTTGTCAATACTCTACCCTATGCAACATAGTCGATCTAATTACCATTCTGTAAAACATTCCTTTATGTTTTGATGGAACCTTCTTATCACATAAGACTATATACTAGTTTCATTTCAACCACCCTGCACTAATATGGTGAGTGACATCCTTGTCAATCTCCCCATTTCCTTGAATAATGCCCCAAGATACTTGACTATCTCTATTAGGAAAAGGGTGAAAATTTTCACAGGATGACTCGTTGTACAAGTCATGGTGAGAAGTAATGAGTCGTAGGATTAATCATGGTCAGCATCTGCTGAAGAAAGTCCAGTAGCAACAAGTCAAGGTACAACTCATAAGTCCATGTAACGGGCCGTTGTTAGGAATCGTGGGAACTGCCAGTATGTCAGGTTGGGAAGGAATGACTCCTGGGACAACTCATTGTGGCAAGTAACGAGTCATTGTAGGGAGTTTTTAGTTGGTTTTGGAATGTCAGGGTTGGAAGGTACCGACCATGGTATGACTCATTGTGGGGAACAATGATTCGTGGCTTGAACTCATGGGAAGGGGGCAAAGGAATTGGAAGCAGTGGCAACGGATGGGTCCAAAGACCTATCTTTTGATGGTAAGAATCGTTGTGTGGCTCGTGGGAACTTAACGAGTTGGGCGAAAGAAGTAGAAACAACGAAAGGCAACCATGAGTCGTGGTTTCAAGGTAGGACTCGTGGGTCGTTACTTCTGGCAGTGAGTTTTTTACTATGAAATTAGTAAGAGCATTTTCATAATTCCTAAGCTCCTAAGTCCAAAACTATGTTGTTTTAAGCCTTGAATGCAGTTTTTAAGGGGGTTAAACCTATTCTAATTCATTCAACTTCCCTGTATGCAAGTTTAGAAGTTCCACTTTAAAGATCAAGCTAGAAATCCTTCAAATTCTTCTCCAAATCTCTTGGGATTTCAAAGAAAAGTTGAGATTTAGTTTATCCAGGTATGTAGCGCTATGAATGAGAGTTTTATTTCACTCTCATTCCCACCGACAAACCCCATATGATCACAGATGAAGTCCGACTTGTAAACCTAGTCGGGAAGCCATTCGTACCTTGCCAAGGGTAGAACCATGAAAGGCGTGATATCACCTTGAAAAGGGCCCTTTGGGCTGGGGAAGGTTACATATGTGAACTATCCATGAAACAAGGCCCGTGAGTCAGCCAAAACATAAATCATGAATCATAAAATTCATACATAATTGTAGATCATGCATATAGCTTAAAATTCATAAAATCATGATGGGCAATTGATTAAACCCATATTTTAAATCGTAATTCTTGCTGGTCTTGCAAATATCATTAATAGAAAAGTAGATCATAAATCGATTCATCATGGTTCATGCATAATTAGGCTTAATTTCAAGAGAGTTCAATAATCGACAACATTATAAATAAATTAAATTACAAAATCTGATCAAAACCCCATAGAATACGATAAGGTTCGAAAATCACAAAGCCCATTAACATTCATTAGATTTGTATATAAATCGATTTCAAAACCCAATAATTTTTTTATAGAATTTTCATAAAAACATTGACAATGGGCATGGGTTTGGAAGAAAACACCCATTGATAGCCTTACATACCTGAAAACAACTGATTCTTAATCTCCCTTAATGCCCAAGAAGGAATTGGACGGATTTTGAAGAGGGAAGCCTTGAATCACCCTTGAACACCTCTCTATACTCTTGCATGCATGAATGAGGACTTAGAGTAGATTATCCCTCCAAAACCCACAGTCTTAGGAACTTAGGAATTACGAAAATACCCTTACTAAATTCGCAGGAAATTACTGCCAGGTGGTCCTAACGGACGACCTGACGGATCGTGGTCCTTGGCAATGACTCGTTGCCTAGCTCATTAAGTACACTGCCTGCCTGATCCCCTGGGCTCATAACGACTGACATAACGACTCATTAGGGGTGACCATGACTCGTGGTCACCAATCATCAGGTGCACTGCCTCAATTTCTTTTCCTTCCTTCTACCTTACCCCACGGCTGACCTGACGACTCATGGGATCTGACCACAAGTCATGCTCATGCCCCTGGGGACCCTTCTCTTCAAAACTCCCCTATTCATCACTGGCCTCCCCACGAGTCACCTGACGACTCGTGGGCCGTCCTGACAAGTCATCCCACAACTCATCCTGAGTCTGCAACACCAAATTCACATTTTTCCCATTTCAACTCCCGAGTCTGATCTTTGAGCTCCCGGGGTATAACAATATCTCCCCTTTGGGAACATTCGTCTTCAAATGTTGGAAACAAGCAGATAATAGAAACATACAATTATCATACTCAAATACTGATCATTTAAACCAATTTTTTTACGAAATGACTACCTCCGATGCATATCACATAGTTGAACTGATCTTATGTTTCACATACACATCCATACACATAAAAGAAACTCGAACACATGAACTGAACATGAAAACTAAATAGAGTCATAGAGCACAACTGATACCTGAAGTTAGAACTGAGCCAGTAGAGAATAAGTGTGGGTATTTAGCTATCATATCCGCTTCGGCTTCCCATGTAGCTCCTTCAACATGCTGATTTCTCCATAATACTTTAACTGAAGCTACTTCTTTGTTCCTTAGCTTCCGAACTTAACCATCTAATATTTCCACTGGGACTTCTCATAGCTAAGGCTGTCCTTTATACCAATGTTGTCCACCGGAACAACTAAAGCTGGACCTCCCAAGCATTTCTTCAAAAGCGATACATGAAATATAGGATGTACGAAAGACAAATCTGAGGGCAAGTTCAACTCATACGCTACCTTACCAACTCTTCTTATAATTCGGTAGAGACCAACATAGTGGGGGCTGAGTTTCCCTTTCTTTCAGAACCGCATGACTCCCTTCATGGGAGACACCTTCAGAAATACCCAATTGTCCACCTCGAACTCTAACTCTCTCCTCCTCAGCTCAGCATATGACTTTTGACAACTCTGAGTGGTTTTCAACCTGTCCTTTATCAACTGAACCTTCACCATAGCCTCATGAACCGAATCAGGCCCTATAATAGCTGCCTCACCAACCTCAAACCATCCGATAAGCGATCTACACCTCCGCCCATAAAGAGCCTCAAACGGTGCCATCTGGATGCTAGAGTGATAGATTTTGTTGTAAGCAAACTCAATCAGGGGCAAATGATCATCCCAACTACCTTTGAAGTCCATCACACAAGCTCTCAACATGTCCTTGAGAGTCTGGATTGTTTGTTCCACTTGGCCATCCATCTGCAAATGGAAGGCGGTACTGACCTTAACTTGAGTCCCAAGCCCATTCTGAAAAGACTGCCAGAACTGGGAGGTAAATTGAGTACCTCGGTCTGAAATAATAGACAAGGGCACTCCATGTAACTAAACCAACTCCCGAATATACAGTTTGGCATAATCATCCATTGAATCTGTGCTTTTGACCGGTAGAAAGTGTGCAGCCTTGGTCAACCTGTCTACCACCACCCATATAGAATCATACTGTCAGCAAGTACGAGGTAGGCCTATAATGAAATCCATATTAATCTCTTCCCACTTCCAAGTGGGAATGCTAATATCCTTAAGTATGCCTCCCGGCCTTTGATGCTCGACCTTTACTTACTTACAATTCGGGCATTTGGCTATGAATTCTGCAATATCCTTCTTCATGTCGTTCCACCAATATATTTCCCGCAAATCATGATACATCTTGGTGGCACCCGGGTTGATAGAATACCTGGAGCCATGGGCCTCATACAATATCCGGCTCCTCAAATCATCAACATCGGGAACACATAGGCGACCCTGGTACCAAAGCATACCATCTCCCCCTTGGGAGAAGACCTCCATCTTCTGACTTCGAACAGCTTCCTTCATCTTTACCAAAATTGGATCATCATCTTGTCTAGTTTTCACATCAGTCACCAAGGACGATTCTGACCCAACCCATTTTGCACAATAACACCACCATCGGTTGAGTCGACCAACCTAACTCCCAACCTTGCAAGTCGATGGAAATCTTTCACCAGCTCCTTCTTTCCCTCATGCACATGAGACACACTCTCCATAGAGAGCCCACTAAGTGTATCCGCTACCACATTAGCCTTTCCCGGGTGGTAAAGAACACTCATATCATAGTCTTTGAGCAGCTCTAACCACCTCCGTTGTTGTAGATTGAGGTCCTTCTACGTGAACACATATTATAAGCTCTTGTGGTCCGTAAATACATCCACATGGACCCCATATTAATAATATCGTATATCTTCAGTGCGAACACCACTGCTGCCAATTCTAGATCATAGGTCAGGTAATTCCTCTCATAGACCTTTAACTACCTGGAGGTATATGCTATTACCCTCAATACACATATGAGTACGATTCTCGAAGCATCACAATACACAACAAAACCATATGTACCCTTAGTTAGTATCAACATCGGTGCTGAAGTGAGTCGAGTCTTCAACTCTTGGAAGCTTTTCTCACAAGCCTCCGACCATTGAAACTTCACCTTTTTCTGGGTCAACTTGGTCAAAGGTGCTGTAATAGATGAGAAGCCCTCAACAAACCTCCGGTAGTAGTCAGCTAAACCCAAGAAACTCTGAATATCTGAAGGATTCACCAGCCTAGGCCAATTTTTCACTGCCTCGATTTTCTGAGAATCTACCTTTATGCCCTCACCTGATACTACATGGCCCAAAAATGCTACCGAGTTCAACCAAAACTTGCACTTGTTGAACTTTGCATACAACTGTCGATCCTTGAGGGTTTGGAGAACTACTCTCAAATGAGCGGCATGCTCTTCCTCGCTCCGAGAGTATATAAGGATGTCATCAATGAACATAGTCATGAACATGTCCAGATACGACTTGAACACCCTGTTCATCAGGTCCATAAAAGCTGCAGGAGCATTGGTTGGTCCGAAAGACATAACTACAAACTCATAATGGCCATACCGCGTCCTGAAGGCTGTCTTCGGGATATCACTCTCCCGAACTCAGAGCTGATGATACCCGGACTTGAGATCTATCTTTGAGAAACACTTGGCACCCTGAAGCTGGTAAAAAAAATCATCAATACTGGGCAAAGGATACTTGTTCTTAACGGTGACCTTGTTCAACTGCCGATAGTCAATGCACATCCGAAGTGATCTGTCCTTCTTCCGGACAAATAAAATTGGTGCACCCCATAGAGACTTGCTCGGTCTAATGAAGCTCTTATCTAATAGGTCCTTCAACTGATCCTTCAATTCCTTTAGCTCGGCTGGAGCCATCCTATACGGGGAAATAGAGATAGGCTACATATCAGGTAAGAGGTCAATGCCAAAATCAATTTCCCTCTCAGGAGGAACACTTGGCAAATCATCGGGAAATACCTCCAGATACTCACACACCACCAAAACTAACTGGATAGTCGGGTTCTCGGACTCAACATCCTTAACCCTAACTAGATGATACATGCAGCCCTTAGAAATCATTTT
This sequence comes from Datura stramonium, assembly GCA_018107945.1. Taxonomy (NCBI): domain Eukaryota; kingdom Viridiplantae; phylum Streptophyta; class Magnoliopsida; order Solanales; family Solanaceae; genus Datura; species Datura stramonium. Next base: position 574,811 of record JACEIK010000038.1, on the reverse strand, counting down.
CCTGGCCTTAAGATATGAAATAAACCAACCGGCTGGTACAACTGAATTACCCTTCCACTCCAAAACTGACTCACCCAGAAATCGTAATTCCACTGCATGGGTCCTACAATTAACCAAAGCATAGCATTCTAACAACCAATCCATGCCCAGAATGATGTCAAAGTCAGTCATAGCTAACTCTACTAAGTTTGCGGAGGTGACCTTATGCAATACTGTAATGGGGAAACCTCTATAGACCCGCCTAGCTACAATTGGATCACCGACTGGAGTAGAGATTGAGAACGATTCTGACAGGATTTCAGGTCTAACCCAAAAACCACTAGCAATATAAGGGGTCAGAAAAGACAAAGTGTCTCCTGGATCTAACAAGGAATAAACATCAATATGGATGTCTTACAACATAACAGTGACCACATCTAGTGAAGCCTCCTACTCATGGAGGGGTACTAAAGCATAAAACCTATTTTGGCGTTGACCTCCTGCTGCACTAGTCGAGGCACCATGCTGAGGGGAACGTGCTGCTGGAGCGGCTAAACTGGTTGCTGGCACAGGAGCTCCACCGACCCCTGACCTGGATGAAGGGCAATCCCTGAGTCTGTGTACGGGCATTCCATACCCAAAACAAGCATCCGAACTAACTAGGCACCTCCCTGGGTGATTCTTGCCACACCCCGCACAAACTAGGAAAGAGCGCTCCACTTGCACCTACCTTGGTCTCTCGACTCTGAAGCTCTACTCCTCTGATCCCCTTTGAATATATATGGCATGTTGGTTGATGACGGAGCTAGAGCGATGACCTGTGCTAGGACTGCTGACATTGTCCATCCCTGACCTGATCTGAGAAAGCCCATAGCTATCGGTCCTGGACCTCTTGGCCTCCCTCTACCTCCGGTAGACAGACTCCATCTGTTGTGCATGCAACATAATGCAAGTAAAGTCGATATCCTGATGTAGCATGACGACCTTGCAATCCTTATCCAAATAATACGCCACTCCGTGTACAAAACGACTCACCCAAGCCCTCAAGTCAGCCACCAACTCTGAAGCATACTTGGACAATCGGGTGAACTCCAATGCGTACTCCTGAATGGACATGTCACCTTGTTTCAAATTAACAAACTTGGCTGCCTTGAGCTCCCTCATCTCCTTAGGGAAAAACCTATCCAAAAACATCACATGGAACTCTTCCCAAACTATTGGGCCTGCACCCACTGTCCACGCATCTTTCCACTACTTGAACCATAGGCGAGCCACCCCCTTTAGCTGATAGGAGGTCAAGTCAACATACTCCCCATTGTTCACCCCCATAACCTGGTTGATCTTCAGAATCTCCTCAATGAAATCGTGTGGATCCCCATCCACCTTCGATCCTGTTAGCCGCCACCGCATTTCCATTCTGAGGGTAATGCACCACTGTCTGATTATGAATCTGGGCAGCCATGGCCTATGCAAACATCTGAATTGCTGCCCTAAACTCAGCATGGGCAATTGGCTCTGGTGTGCCTCCTCGTGAACGGGTGGAGTTGGCTGATGCTCATCACCATTGGCACCCTAATGATCATTGATGTTACCATTTCTTCTGGCATTCACTCGGCGTGGAGGTATGATTCTTCAAACGCGAATAGAACGAATTAAGAGGATAGAAAGACTTTTCATCGCACGATATAGATCATGAAAAGAAAGGGAACATTTCCTAAATGTTTCGTAGACTCTTTTTCATAGGTGTGGCTCGCTTTACCCCATGAAAAATACTCTACTTAACACGGCTTTCAGACACCCTAGGACACTTCAAGCCTATTTCTTTGATACCAAGTTTGTCACGACCCGAACGTACACCCAGATTGTAGACACAAGACAAGGAGCCTCGAGAGACCCCAAGTCAACCCATGGCATGAGCATACATCTATTTCATTCACATAAGTCTGAGAATTAATATAAGGAAATGAAATCATGACTTAATAACGGAGAAAAGACAATACATGATCCATACATGACGGCTGAATACGTCTAATAGTCTAAAAAGCCTCTAAACATGAAAGACGAGTTGAAGGAACAATACCCAACTAACCCTACAATACTGAAATTGAAAGAGAACAATAGAGTCTGAATATATGGCCCTCAAAACATAAGGACTCACCAAATAAGCTGATAGCGAACTTTGAAGAGCTACTGAGGAGGGTGAGCCTGAGAGCCGGGTCTCGTATCATGAAATGATACAGCATAGAAGTATGCGGTCAGTACGTGGAATGTATCGAGTATGCAAGGTAAGTAAAATAGATATTTAAAATATATAAAACTCATAAATGGCCATAATAGTATGACGTCATGCTCATATCATAAACATCATAACGTAACATTAGGCTCAAGATTTTCAAAATATTCGTAATACAAACATTATCATAATAATAGGAGAAAAGGCTATACTTAACATGAATTGAGACAAAATATATAATCATAATATGTATAAATCAATAGGAATAGTGGGAGATTCTCTTAACCGACATACCCCATTTGAGCACGCATGAAGTTCGAGTTGTAAACCTAGTCAGGAGGTCGTTCATACCTTGCCAAGGGTAGAACCATGAAAGACCTTATATCACCATGAAAAGGGTCATTTGCGCCAGGGACGGTCCCAAAAGAGGTCCCAACATACCTACGGTGGCACGTAGTTTATGAGGTCTGGGGCATAACCTGGGCCCTGAACCTACTCGGTGTTCGATCGATACTACTCTCAAAACATATATAGTGTTCATAGTATAACATGTATGAATTCATGGGCTAGTTAAATCATGATAATCATAACATACTTGTACATACATGAACTATCCATGAAATAAGGCCCGTGAGTCGGCCAAAACATAAATCATGAATCACGAAGTTCACACATAATTGTAGATCATGCATATAGATTGAAATTCATAAAATCACGATAGGAAATTGATTAAACCCATATTTTAAATCGTAATTCCTGCTGGTCTTGCAAATATCATCAATAGAAAAGTAGATCATAAATCGGTTCATCATGGATCATGCATAATTAGGCTTAATTTCAAGAGAATTCAATAATTGACAATATTATAAATAAATTAAATTACAAAATCTTATCAAAACCCCATAGAATACAATAATGTTCAAAAATCACAAAGCCCATTAACATTCATTAGATTTGTATATAAATCGATTTCAAAACCCAATAAATATTTTATAGAATTTTCATAAAAACATGGAAAATGGACATGGGTGTGGAAAGAAACACCCATTGATAGCCTTACATACCTGAAAACAACTGATTCTTAATCTCCCTTGAATGCCTAAGAAGAAATTGAAAGGATTTTGAAGAGGGAAGCCCTGAATCACCCTTAAACACCTCTCTATACTCTTGCATGCATGAATGAGGACTTAGAGTAGATTATCCCTATAAAACCCACCTTTCATAAGCTAAAACGATGTAGTTTAGGTCTTAGGAACTTAGGAATTGAAAAAAGGCTCTTACTAAATTTGCAGGAAATTACTGTCAGGTGGTACTAACAGACGACCTAACGGATCATGGTCCTTGGCAACGACTCGTTGCCTAGCTCGTTAAGTACACTGCCTGCCTGATCCCTTGGGCTCATAACTACTGACATAATGACTCGGTAGGAGTGACCACGACTCGAGGTCGCCAATCATCAGGTTCACTGCCTCAATTTCTTTTCCTTCCTTCTACCTTACCCCACGGTTGACCTAACGACTTGTGGGGTCTAGCCACGAGTCGTTGCCAAGCCCTTGGGGACCCTTCTCTTCAAAAATCCCTTGTTCATCACTGGCCTCCCCATGAATCAACTTGACGACTTTTCGACCGTCGTCCCCACGACTCGTCCTGAGTCTGCAACACCAAATTCACATTTTTCCCATTTCAACTCCCGTGGTATAACAGTTAGATGTCATGTTCATGTCATGGGTCAAGTTGGAACCTCTTGAGGTTCTTTGTCATGTGTCTCGATCCGGGCCTATGTTCGGGTCATGACACCTATTGTTCCTCATGTTTTAAGTTACTCATGTTCTGGTCTTATGTCTTCTAACATATTTGACCCATTGATCAGTTTATAAGTTTTCAGTTATATTTTCAAGTATAGCACCCTATATGAATTTCGTTTCCAAAACTTGGGTCATTATGTTCAGCTTATGATTATGTACATATCAGATATATGAATTTTAGCATGTGATCCTTACTCTTATAATTTATTCTGGTTCATATGCATGATTTCAACTAACATTTACTAGCATATTTTACTTACCTTACATACTCAATACATTCAAAGTACTGACTGCATACTCTATGCTATATATCTCATGATATAGGTCCTGCTGATCCAGCTCAGTCTCTCCGATAGCTCGCTCACTATCGGTCCAGTCCTATTCTTGCTTGGGTGAGTCCTTATTCTCCGAGGATGTTATCAGCTTTATATTTTGATCTTATCTTTCAGTTTCAGACATAGTAAACTAGTTGAGGGTGTTTTCCCATTAGCTCATCATAGTAGTAAAGGCTTTTCAGACTATCATGTATAGTTGGTTCAACTTTGTTGAGTTGTGTTTACGCTTTTGGCCTTTTGATATGCAAACTTTTGCTTATATTCATGCTTTAATTTCCGCTTAGTAATGCTCTTAATCATGTTATGTATGTGACATGGGTTAGCTTTGAGTATCAATACATATATCAATTTCGTATAAATTTTCCCAAATCATGACACTAATACCCGTATAAATTCTTATCATCTCATTTATATGGGACCCCTTATTATCCATTATGATTAAACTCATTTAATATATACAACACTAACGCCTCAAAGAATCAAGAAATATCTACTTGCCTAAAACTGAAGCTCAAGCATCAAATTATGAATTTGCCCTTCCGTAATGCTTCCAAATGATCAAAATCTGGTCAAATATATATTATACATAAGAAAATAAAACCATGGACACCCATATTGATATACCTCTATTTGGGCCCAAAAAGTCAACCCTGATCCCGCAAAGGTAAAGCAGGAATTATATTTGAAAATCATGTTACCCATAACATAAGGAACTCAAATATGAAATTTCATCCAAAATGGAGTTTAAATCGACCTTACGTTCATCAAAATACGATTTCTTAACTTTAGTCTCAAAATCTCCAATTTCCATGCTCATATACGATTTTAAAAGATGAAATAATCGATAAATCAGAAATTTAATACCAAAATAGATTTACCCATAACATAAGAACCTTAAAATCCAAGTCCGAATTGACCTCCAAATCAAAAATTCTTACTTTAAGAACCCTAGGCCTAAAATCCCAATTTTCTATCTAATTTCATGGATTAAAATCCTAGTAAATGATTTAATCAACTGTGAATACTAAAATAAACGTCAAATATTTATCCACTCGCTTTTACGAAAAAAAGTCCATAAAGATTGTCTCAAACGGAGCTCTAGAACAAGTATGAAGAAAATATTTAAAAATTGCTATTTAACACACTGTCAAGCAAAATAACTAGTCTGATGATTAAAAGTAGCTTTCCCCATTGCTAAAAATTCCATATCTGATCGCTAAAGGTGTGCACCAGATCCTTTTGCACAAGAAACATTTATTTTAACTAAAATAGTCATAACTTCAGCATACGAACTCGAAAAGAGACGATTCTTTTTCCTATAATTCCTAAATAATGATATGGTAATCATTCAATAAAAACTCCATTTAGTGCTCGTTTTCCCGGTCAGATATTATTTTTCTCATTTAAAAATTATTTCAGCTTTTGTGATAAAAACCCGATGTTGACTTATCGAAATTGCACCAAACTTATTAGATCACTCCTATAATTCATGATAAGAATTTGAAAGTCTTGAAATAATTTTTCAATATCTAGAACTAAAAATGAACCTCTGAGTTGTCACATTTTATGCTTAAAATCACGCTAAAACACACAGAACGTTCAAACCCACCCAAAACTCATCGAAGTTAAATCAAAATTGGTGGACAAGTCCAAAGTAATCATACAAACCTGTTAAAACTTTTTCAAATCCTTAATCCAAACTTATTTAATAACTATTTGACCGAGGTCAATTCTTAACTTTAAATTCTACTAGAATACAAGAGTGTCTGAAACTCATCCGGAATCCTCTCGACTCAAACCAAATATGCAATTCAATCATAAAACACATTTCGGGTCTATTGGAATCATCAAATCTCTAATATGAGGTCATCTTGATCAAAAGTTGACCATGGTCAAACTTAGCTTCCTTAAAACTCATAAATTCAACCAAAGGTTCAAATCACTCCCAAAAACTGCTAGATCCATGTAAGTCATAAATTACCATCCAGAACTAACAGAGCTTTCAAAATCAAAATTCAAGCTCGTTAACCTGAAATATTGACTTTGATCAAACCTCTCAAACTTTAAACCTTACAAAACTGAAAACCTCATCCAATCCTCATTAGATCATCTCGGAAATTGTGTCATCCATCTCCCCAAGTCATAAATAAGAAAATAAAAATGCAGAAAGGTTCAAACTAGGGAAACGGGTTTAAAATCACAAAATGACCATGTGGGCTGTTACATCATTCACCACTTAAACATCCATTCATCCTCGAATGGGCAAGGAAAATTATTAATACTTTTTAGGAGCTGTAAATATCCATGATAGGCCTCATGCACGAGCTCCAAGAAAAAAGTTACATCTGTAGTTCGCTTGTTCATCCTAACCGTCAAATCTCCTTTTGTTTTAGCCCATAAGACTATATCTCCTTATTTCAAAATCAAAACTTCTCAAAACATCTGATTTTCATATATTTGAACTGTCTCTACACACAATACCTGATGTGATCATAATCATAGTTCTGAATATAATTGATTGATCAACATGTATCGTAGTCACCACAATCCGATTTCCTCGTCCATTGTCGACTCTATACTAGTAAAATACTCTGATCTAACTAATCATCCTTTCACATCTTCCAAAGCAGTTATTAGTACCAAGAGCGCTTAGAAAACACATTGCCACACACCACATGTTTGAATCACGACTCTTTTTTTTCATAAAATGATATTTGCCTATTCTAAGTCAATTGTAAGTATTTATGTCAAAAAATGGCCATATCCAAGGCCAATTTCGCTAATTCCAAGTCCAGTTATTTTTTTCGTCAACCTAAAGCAACTGATTCAGAAATCAATATCTACTCCATATAAGTCCTCAAACGGTATGCTTCATCCACTATTCTAGAAATTTTGTTCTCAAGTCAAATCTATAGAAAACAACTAATCTCCCAAAGGCCTTCTATACCTATTCATATACTCCCAATACACCATCAACTATCTATGTAACTCCTTGTAACTATTTGTGTAGTTTTCATCAACAAGGTAGTATTGATTCCACACGAAATCCTCAATAAACCTGCATAACTGTAATTTTTCTGATAATACATCTATAAGTCACCTGGCATAACATGAACAATCTAACCTAGTGTAGAACAGACGATTACCGCTAAATTTATTGTTACCTAAACTGACACCAACTCTTCACAACATCAGTACTCAATTCTTTATAAGTTTGTGTTGACCTATTCCATCTTTCACCCATGAATGTTCTTATGTTGTTGTTCCTTAACTCAAAGGCTGAAATCCACAAAATCATTAACTCCGCACCATGGATCAATATCTGATGTCTTATTTTTTCACATTTCTCAAGTCATACTAATCACACAATTCTGATAGAACTTCATGGGATTTGAATATATCAAAGTATCAAATATGTATATCTCTTATTCTTACCCCAAACACACGTACCATTCTAAACTCTTCGACACAAGGCGTGTGGCCTCATACTCCATACCTCTGGATTACAAATAACTGAGAACAACACCTGGTTACATCTTTAACAATCCTTAAAAAGTAAAAATTATTGCAATTCATGTTCCTTTTTTTTTGCACAATTTGTTCGAAGTAATCCATAACTGATATTTTTAATTCTTCTTATCTTACCAATCCACACTCCAATATAATTAACTACCACAAATATAGTCTAACATAGAAAAACCTGATTTCTGATCCAAACCATGTAGATAACTCTCTTTACCTGATCAACATTATCTCATTCACATGAGGATGTCATGTTACCACATACTTTAATGTACCAAAAATTATCTTCCTATTGATCTTATCATGTCAGTCATTTGAACCTCACCAGTTACGGAACTCAAAACCACCATGGAACTTACCACAACTCCTAACTACAATGTTCGTAGATTTCTCCTCCAAGCATATATTTGAATAAATCATGATAATATCACCATAGTCTAAACAAGATCCAAGTAATCACATTGTTCTGAATTTAAGTCCCCCTTTTCTGAAGATGAACCCCTAACTTTTAAATTGAAACAGATATTCTAATCCTTATTTTTCCAAATGTCAGATTCCATTTCCAATCACATTTACCTTTATAAACCAAAAATCATTCAAATCTGCTTGATGAGTGTTAGAAAATATCATAAGTCTTTATATAAAAGTTGAGTCAATCATAAGAGTAGTAACAAACCACAAATCTTGGGCATCTGAAAGTCTTCCCTGTCTTACTCGAATCTTTTAAATCGAAAAACCTATCAAATTAGTCGTATCACAAGTACAACTCATTAAAAAGTCTTCTCACCAAAGTATCCAGCAATACCGAAATAATACCTCAAACTACCAATGAATTGGTTGAAATCTGTATGACAATTCCCAATCACCAAACGCATATTCCGACTAACATTCTCATATAGCTTCATGTAAGCCTATCCATTAAGATCTCCCCTTATCCACAAGCTCCTTACACCAACACTGATTCACGTTTCTTTGCCTCAACGGATCATACTTATCTTAATTAAATCTCTGAAATGCGCTTCATAACACAAACTCGTTAACACCTACCATTGATCCACCACTTTAAATACCCTTATTAACTGATACCTCACTCGAGTGTTCATAAGAAATGATTGATTATAAAAAGCTAGGCTTTTGTCTAATAGCTCCTGACTAAAACATTTTCAATATATCATATGACTATTCCCTTCAATCCTCATACTCCATAGGGTCGTATTAATAGTGATAGTAGAAGCTTGCTACTTCTCTAAAATTGAATGCAATGTTGATCTCCATTCTTCTAAATAGGTGAAATATCCTATAGCTCCTCAAGTAATTGACTTCACACTTGTTAATGCCAAACCAATTTTCATTAGTCAATTGCTCTACCTATTAAGTTTCGCTCCATGAAATCCCACTAGATCCACTATTTTTATACACCATAATCATTGAGGTCATACCTAGATCACACCACACATTTCTGCACGTTAAATAACTACGATGCATTATGAAAATCATCCAGTCTCTAGCCCAAAATGGCATGTATCCCATCTTCATCTCAGGCAAGCTTGCAAATATGCTCCTTACTAAAGAATTACCACTGCATATTTCCATAAAATTTGATCATAATGGGAAATTTCTTCCGCTTTATTCAGTTCTTTCTTTTGTAAACCCAATCCATAACAAACAATTTTTACACCTCGTGGTTCTATCAAGTAGACATTGTAACATTGTGATTGGCATATCGTAAAACTCAAATCATTCAAATCCTTTTTGTTTTATCTCTACTTCGTGAGAAAGAAGGAACACCCTGCATATGAACCTCAAAAAAATCATACCACCCGAAACCTCATTAGAAGAAACACCTTTTTTCCATGATTTACAACTTGTCATCTTACCTAATCAGTTGGTCCTCCACAACTTTAACTCTTCTTTAAGATAATAATACATGTACTTATTTCATCACTGGAATGTCTAATCTTTTTTATACACTCATGTCATAAGATTATAGTATAAATTTGATCTCTATCAAAATATTTTTGTTCTTATCATAACTCGAGCAACCCAACCTTCTTAATTGTAGTCATCAAAGTCACAACATTTATTACCTAGTAATTTCACTAATCATATTTCCAATCGTCAACTCTTTCCCCAAAACTAGCTATGCAATATAAGTACTCCTTCTATTATTGAATAACTCATCATAGAAGATAAGGTGATCATGAAGTTCTTCATTGATCATTCATCATTCGCATTTTCCTACTAATATTACCAAACTGGAAAAAATCCTAATCATAACATCACACAATCTGCTACAAATCATAGCTACTATCTAAATTTGGTCATACATCTCTTAGACTAGCCTACCTCTTCCTTCTTGATACAACCTCTTGCTCCATACTATACAATGTCATCATCAACTATTAGTGCACGAATTCAATAACATGTCCTCACCGTGAATGAGAAAATGGAACAAAGAGATTCAAAGAATCAGGCTAAATAAAAAAAATGCATGATAAAGAATCAAAGAATATAAATTTCCTAATATCTTGTAGCTTCTCGAAGATAGGTTACAGACATCTCCACACTGATCCGCAAGACTCTACTAGACTCTGCTCTTGTACTTAGTGGGATTTATGAACCATGCTTTGATATTATATTGCCATGACCCAAAATCACATTGAGTCGTGAGGGCACCACTATACACATAGGCAAACCCCATGCCTTTATTAACCAATTAATAATTTAAATAATGCAGAAATAATATAAAATAAGCAACTAGCATTTACAAGTGCGGAATAAATTAGTCTAAGACCAAAACCTGGTGATACTAGTACAAGAGCATCTACGAATATCAAACAACTCTGAAAAACTAAAGTCAACATCTAGAAAGAAATAAGACAATAAATAAAATAGAAGTCTCTAGAATTCAACACTATCAAAGAGAAAGAAGCTCACCCTAAACTCTAACCACAATATATCTTGAACCGTGTATAACTCAAGTACCATTAGTACTTGATTCATTTCCTGCATGCAAAAAGATGCAGCAAGTATAAGATAAGTACAGGAGACACGTGTACTCAGTAAGCTTTGATAACTGACCCTTTCTAGAATTGATGATGAGATATAATTCTAGCAATTCTTTTTCAATAGTTGTAAATATATAATGATAATAATTTCACCCCAACAAGAGTTTACGGATTTAATATCTAACCATGAAGCAAATAAATATTATTTGAAGTCCATTACACCACTGATGATATCATAATGTACTTCAATATCATCACCACATTAGCTACACCACTGATTATATCACAATGAGTCTCAAATATAACGAGTCAAATCAATATCACAACCATCTCAATACTTCAACACTCAACTAAATATGAAATGCAATGAAGATAAAATGTAATGCAATACAATGCACTAGTCAAGAACCCGTTTATGCTCGCTTTCTCTGTTGGATAGTCGGGACCCATGGGGGATCTACGAGGTCCATATACTTGTCGAAACTATTTTTCATCGGCAATCCCACACGCTGGAATCATTTTTCATCAGCAGTAACATATGTCGGAACCATTTTTCATCGATAATAACGCATGTCAGAATCATTTTTCATTAGCAATAATACATGTCAGAACCATTTTTCATCGGCAATAATACATGTCGAAATCATTTTCCATTGATAATAACACACGCCGAAATTATTTTCCATCGACATCACAAGATTATGAATTTTCACAAAATAACTCAATGGGCACTATTAGTCAATAATCATCATGCAACAATAAGAGTGGTATGAAATATGTATAAATAAAGCAAGTTCATCAACCAACCAATGCAATCAAGGATCATCAAGTCATAATCAAGTATCATGTAGTGCATAAGTTCCAGTAAATCAATCACATCACAAGTTGTGAAATATCATCAATACATATATCAATTTCATGTAAATTAACCATATCGTGACACTAGTACCCGTATAAATACTCATCATCTCATTTATACGGAACCACCTTATTATCTATTATATTTAAATTCATTTAATATATACAAAACTAACATCTTAAAGAATCAAAAAATCTCTACTTGCCTCAAACTGAAGCCCAAACATTAAATTATGAATTTTCCCTTCTACAATGCTTACGAATGATCAAAATTCAGGTCAAATATATATTCTACATAAGAAAATAAAAGAACGGATACCCATACTGATATACTTCTATTATGGGCTGAAAAAGTCAATTCAAAAGTCAACCCCGAGCCCACAAGCGCAAAATCAAAATTTTATTTGAAAATCATATTAACCATAATATAAGAAATTAAATATAAAATTTCATCCAAAACGGAGCTCAAATCAACCTTGAATTCATCAAAATATGGTTTCTTAACTTTAGGCCCAAAATTCTCAATTTTCATGCTCATATACGATTTTAAATGATGAAATAATTGATAAATCATAAATTTAATGTCAAAATCGGTTTACCCATAACATAAGAACCTCAAAAAGAAAAGTCTAAATTGACCTCCAAACCAAAATTCCTTACTTTAAGAACCTTAGGCCTAAAATCTCAATTTTCTATCCAATTCAATTGATTAAAATGCTAATAAACAATTATAATAAGTAGCTTTTACGAGAAAAACGCCACAAAAAATTGCCTCAAACGGAGCTCTAGGACTCAAGATATGAAGAAAATACTCAAAATTCGCTATTTACACACTGCTAGGCAAAATAACTAATCTGGTCATTAGAAGTAGCTTTCCCCATCGCTAAAATTTTCATATCTGGTCGCTAAAGGTGTACACCAGATTCTTTTGCACTACCAACCTTTATTTTTACTAAAATGGTCATAAGTTCATCATACGAACTCGAAATGCAATGATTTTTTTTATAATTTCTAAATAATGATATGGACACACTTGTTCAATTAAAACTCCATTTAGTGCTTTTTTGTCGAGTCAGATATCATTTTTTCTCATTTAAGAATTATTTCATCTTTTATGATAAAAACCTAATCTTGACTTATCGAAATTGCACCAAACTTTTGAAATTACTCCTAAAATTCATGCTAAGAATTTTGGAATTCTTAGAATTCGATCTCTAAAACTAAAAACAGATCTCTGAGTTGTCACATGTTATGCTTAAAACCATGCTAAAACACGCAAAACGTTCAAATCCACCCGAAACTCACCGAAATTAAATAAAAATTTGTTGTCAAGTCCAAAATAATTATACAAATCCTTTGCAACTTTCAAATCCTTAATCCGAGCTCATTTAGTTAACTATTTGACCAAGGTCAACTCTTAACTTTAAATTTTACTAGAATGTAACTCGAGTATTCAAAACTCATTCGGAATCCTCTAGACACAAATCGAATATGCAATTCAATCATAAAATATATTTCAGATATGTTGGAATCATCAAATCACCGATATGAGGTCGTCTTGACCGAAAGTTGCTCGTGGTCAAACTTAGCTTCCTTAAAACTCATAAATTCAACTAAAGGCTCAAATTACTCCCGAACGCCTCGGGATCCATGCAAATCATCCAACTAAGTCATAATTTACCATTCGAAATTAATAGAGCTTTCGAAATTCAAATTCGACCTCGTTAACCTGATATGTTGACTTTGGTCAAACCTCTCAAACTTTAAACCTTCCAAAATCAAAAATCTCATCCAATCTTCATTAGATCATCTCGGAAATTGTCTCATCCATCTCCACAAGTCATAAATAAAAAAATAAAGATATAGAAAGGTTCAAACTAGGAAAGGGATCAAAAATCACAAATGACCATGTGGGTTGTTACATAATCCAATGTTTCATGAACACACAAAGCACATTGACATTGATTGTCATTTCATTTGAGAAAAGATCTAACTTGGTATGATCAACACAATAAATTTGGCTTCCTCGACACAATAAGCTGACATTCTAACCAAGGGACTGCTTGCACCACAACATCACTACTTGATATCCAAGCTAGGAATGAAAAATATATTCATGCCTCCTAATTTGAGAGGGGCTTTTGAATATACAGTTGACACCTAGCTATCATTCAATCTATTCTATGGTCGTTAGTAGCTACTTAAGTACAATTAGTTTGTTATTAGATGTATCTTGTATAAAACAGCTCGTATATGAAGTTAGTCTGGGATGAATTCAATACACTCCTCTTCTAGTCTCACATTTTCTTAGCTAGGCTCACAACAATGGCTGCCATTGACTACATGGTCAATGGAACAATACAGTAGTTTTAATACTAAAGCATACCCTTGTCATCTAAAAAATAGAGCACAGTTGTCTTTTGCACTGGCAGGCTCCCATTTTCCAAATTAAAATAGATTAATTCTCTTGTCTTTTAATTCAAAAATTGTCACATGGCTTTAAAATATTTTTAAAAACCATCATTTTCATGTTAACTCGGCTATAAATCTCCACTCAAAATCATCCAGAACCTTTACCAAATTATCCCAAATTTCATATATGAACTCGTCAAAATATTCCTGATATTTTGAAATAACCGTTCAAATTGAAGACCACTTGCAAAAACACAAAATTTTAAACTTGAGTTTCAAGCTCCTTTGATGGCTGACTATGAATTTTTTTAACTTCTTCACGTTTTTTCATGGTCTTTCGCTACCTTGAATATTTGAGATTTTAATTTGAATTTTGGGAATAGTAGTGAATTGGTGAGCAATAAGGGTGTATGTGGACTCAGCTGATTCGGATTTTTCAAATACCAAATCAAACTATTTGTCTCGGGTTTTAAACAATAAACAAAATCAAATCAATAAAAATTAAATTTTTCAATGTCGTGTTTTTCGGATTTTTCCGGTGAAGTCTTCATATAAACATAAAACTAACTTGTGTTTCAAATATTTATTTAGTCTTAGCAGGATACAACTATCTAATTAAGGTGTTTCTTAAGAAAATAAACAAAATATGAGATGAGTAATGACACTAAAATATTCTACCAACATAAAATAATAAAAACACATAAAAAATATTACAAATTAATAAGTCGTAATGAAAAAAATCATAATTTTATAGTATTAAGTCATACGAAAATAAGTCTAATAAGCATTATTAATTACATGACTAAACATTAAAGAAAAATAATAAAATTAGGTTATGATGTTCTAAACCAATGTAATACTAAAGAATATATATTCAACATTATTCTCATTTTTCTTGAATTTAATTTGTTTTGTTAGTATTGATTTAATTTTGAGTTAGGCTTTATTTAAGTTACTAATATCTATATGCTATAAAACTTATAATTGAACCATTCAAAATTTTAAGTTCAAATTTGAAATAATATGTTAAAAGATAAAAATTATGGAAAAATTACAAAATATCTATAAATTACATCACAATAAATATTTTTAAAAATTTTATATATGTAATGTCGGGTCAGTTTGATTTAACTTTTCTCTAGTTAAGATCAAACAAAATCAATTATAATCACGTTATCTTTTCAATACTAAATCAAATCAAATCAAATCACTAATCGAATTCTTTTTAATTTAATTTGAATTATCAATTTTCTTTTTATATCAGTGATGAACAGTAATAATTGACATAACTCTTTTTCATTTTACACTCAAAGTGTAGGAACATGGTGCAACTAGATCTTGGTGCAGATATCTAACTAGGTTACACGAAGATGATCGAACATTTTTTTTTTAATTTTGATTATTTAATTTTTAAAGCCACACGATAAATTTAAAATTAAAAAATAAGATAAATAATTTTTTAATTTGAAAAATGAGAGTCTGTCAAAGAAAAGAGCAAGTGTGTTTTATTTATTAGCGATGATGATTATGAGTCTTTTTTTTTTAAACGAGGATTATATCATTCTAAATCACAAGTTAAGGGATATATTTTTTCATTTTTCATATTTTTTTAATGTTTATGTTGTAGCTGATAAAAGTACATAGTTTAGTAAAATAAAGAGGAAGTGTTTAATCTATATGGTGCAATTTTTGATGTTGTGTCCAAGACTTAACAGAATTTTTCTGCTATTCTTGTTAAAAAAAAAATTCTTTAATAATTCTCACAAAATCTAACGGCTAGAGCTTGTTAAATATATGTCGGAAATTTGAAGTGCTCACTTTTTTCCAACTTAAAAAATTAAAACTGCTTAAGAATATAACTAAAGATGGATTTTTAATCAAGAATTGAACTTTCAAGGTTCTTATATTAAACTCACGGTATTAATTCTTAAATTATTAATAGTTCACAATAATTGAATTATTTTATCAATTTTCACATAAAAATCTATACTCCACATAAAAAATATTGTGTTCAAATGAATCTGGTGTTGGACCACTAGATCAACATCCCATGCCAACAACTCTTCTCATTTTATATTTTTTTTCCCACTAATGTCTGTTAGAAATTATCGAATTTTTTTTGTTAATTTATTTTTGACCCATTGGATCATTTTTATCCTAAATTAACCAAAGAGAAACAAAGGTTCTGGCAGGCCTAAAAAGAGGATCCGCCCAAAATAAAAATTAAAACAACAAAAATAAAAATAAAATAAGAACTGTCTAGAGAATGGGTGTAAAACCCTATACTTTGTCTGCCTTCTCATTGTGATTTAGGAAGGTTGAGTCTTCTTCTCTGAGTCATGCCGTTTTCATTTTGCCTCGTAAGTTTCCTCTCTGCTTTGTTCTACCATTTCCTTCCTCGCTTCTTTATCATAGCTCGTTGATTCTCTATTTTTCTTTTGTTTTGTGAAAGCTCTATTTGGATGTGGATGTTGCTTCTCTATCCGCTATGATGTCGTCTGCCATCTTGCATGGTTAGACCTTTTCCTATATTTTGCTCTCCACTTCCTTTCTTGCATTAATTTTTTCTCCTTTGTGTTTATCGTAGTTCACAAGTTTGAGAGCTCTATTCTCCTCCTGTTCCTCCCTATTGTCAAGTGTGAGGGCTATATCTGAATGTAGTTTGAGAAGATCTGGTAGATCTATCACCCTTCCTCTGTTGACTTTTCTTATGTATATATTTGATTTTTGTACCAGTTTACATTTTTTAAGCACCAAATTATGTTGTAAAATTGTATTCTTCTGCGTTTTGGTATCTTTAGATGTATGTTACTTCTCTTTCCCTCCTTTCTCCTTGATAATGTATCCTCTTTGTCTTGAGTCTCATTGTTGGAATTTTCTACTTATCTAACTTTACTATTTTCCTGGCTTGACTTGGTAAATCTATGGAAGAATTGAAAACAAGTCTGCTAGGAGATTCAAAAACCAAATTAGCAATAAAATATGCTAGTTGATTACCTTCTCTATAGATACGTTGAATGTAAAATTGACCCATCTGAGCTATAGTCTAGATATCATCAACTATTTCTGAAATATTTCATGGAACTTGTCACACCCCGCCCTAAGGGGTATGATTGGCACCTGGTGCCCTACTAGGACCTGAACTGCTAGACTGCTGAGCCTAAGCACTTCTGGTGCCTAGCTAGCTCTAACTCTGATTCATGGAATCAACGGGCTATATAACGGCTGTAAATACATCCCCCGACCGGCTAGGCCTATGGCCACCTATACAACCATGACAGCTAACCAGAACCATATCAACACAAGAGAACCTATGCGGGCCGACAAAGCCACCATGCTGACTAATTTTCACTGAGAAACTGAATCAGAAGCTAAACTACTCTGTGACTGGAAAGGTCACCGACTATTAACTGAATAAGGCCCCATATGGCCAACATAAACAACTAAAACATACATATGGCCTCACACGACAGGTACAGCTAACCACAGGGAGAATACAGTCTGCAAGCCTCTAAGAATACTGATAAGATGGTCGGGAAAGGGCCCCGACCTACCCATACTGTACAACAAAAGAAAAGAAATAAACCTCTAGCTGTCTAGCTCCGATGATAGGAGCTGATGACTCTATGTGCTGGCTGGGATCACGAGGGATCGCTCCTCGTCTATGAGTACCTGCAGGAAAGTAATGCAGCGCCCTAAACGGGAGTTAGTACCACTGGTACCGAGTATACAAAGCAAAAACTGAACATAACTAAAAACAAGCAATAGTACGGATAGTTCTGAATAGCAGAAAATAGTTAAGACTGTCGGGGATGGCGAAATCTGAAATGATCTTATTTGTACTGAAAGGTAGATGAAAGTCATACCTGTTGCTACGGTGTCCTGCTATTTATTAATCTAATAAATAACATACATATATACATATATAGCATACAAGGGCCTATACCAGCCCCCATAAGCCGGAAGGTGCCAACCAACACGCAATCTATATACCCCTACCCGGGTCAAACCATCCAAAAATAAAGTCACTCCACTCACCTAATAACTACGAGCATCTTTACCGGCCCCCTAGGTATGCAGCTTGGGCTCTCTGGGCCTCTGACTATAACTGTATCTGAATCCGGAGGACTCCTGTAACTGTATCTGATATTTGTATTTGTATTTGTAATTTGTGCCCTGGGCGCAAGTGCTCGACAGGGTATACTGTTATGCTGATCAGCCTGCTATGGGGAATGCTGCATCCCATCTTCATCCTACTGCGGACGGCATGTCACTCCTTGGAGTGACGTATCCTCACCCTCTGGCGGGCGAGTCGACACAGCTATTAACCCTGGGGCGGCAAGGAAGCTCTNCTCACCCTCTGGCGGGCGAGTCGACACAGCTATTAACCCTGGGGCGGCAAGGAAGCTCTAAGGGTGCCCACATATCACAAACAAGTCTCAACAAACAACAATAATCACAAATAGCATATAAACTGAAGCTGAGAATGATAACAACATACTTTAACGTTCTGTACTGAAATTCGTATGAAAACATACTGATCCTGATAATACTAATATTTATACTCTAGTTCTCTATTCTGAATCTTGTATTGAAAAGTACTAAAATCTGATACTGGGCTATACTGGGTCTAGAATAATATCTCGCCATCTGACACTGATTTACTGACTTTTATTCTGAACATGGCATAACAACACAAAACAAAAACTTACCGAATTCATACTAAGCTCAATACTCGACTCTTGGAATTCTCTTCTGGAATTTACTCTATTTTACTAAGCTAGAATGACTAACTTGCCGAAGAAACTGATTTTACATACCTCAGTTTCTGATTTCCTGACTAACTGGCGTAATTCGGCCAATACTCCGTTATTTCTTCCAACTGCATTCATATTTATAATAGTTAGGACTAAATTCAACAATATCCTGGAAGAAAACNTTATTCAGAAAAAACACATTACAACACTCAGGACACTTTCACTTATCGAAAAACGGTCAAAAACTCGCTATTTCTCGGAAGTCCAGAAGGGAGAAATACTCATTTTAGGGCTAGGGGTATATTGACACTAATTTGGAGCAATTCCACTTACCTTAGCTCGGTATCACGACGGTTCGCCGGCCGAATTTCACGAAACTAAACCCGTAGGAATGCTCCTCGCTGCTTATTACCTCACTATCCAAGGTTATACCGAGTTTGGACCGCGTATAATGGCGTAATCGGAAGGAAATTCCTTCAAAATCCTCGTGCCCTCTATTTTCCCTCGTGCTCTCTGTTATTCTATGGAAATTATAAGTTATAATGAGGCAAAACCGAAGTGGAGGGGTTTATATACTTGGGCCTGGACAGGGCCTCCGTGACACGCCGCCATCGCGGAGGGGTTCTGCCCCAGCTTCCCCCGCGATGGTTCGATGCAATGTTCGTCCGGTCTTCCCCCGAGCCTTTTTCTAGCATGTATGAAATTCTAAAACTCTTAACCAATATGCGAATAGGCCATCTAAATGTTGAAAATTTACGGGGTGTAACAGAACTTCCCATAGTTTAATTAAAATCTTGTGTAAGACTAAAGAATCTATTTTCAATGTGACTGATATGATTCCCTCTATCACACAGTGAGCAAGTGATTCCTTTGTTGCAATGGCTTCTTCTTTAATATTTGTTCCTGCATTGATTTCTTGCTCTTGTGCATAAATTATATCACATAAGAAATTCCTCAAACAAAAACCATATGCATTGTTGCCTAAATTTCCTTTAGATGCACTATCTATGTTGCATTTAATCATGCCACATCTGGTGGATGCAATTAACTGGTAGATAGTATATCTTTCGGGTATACTTCTCCAAAAAATCTACTATGTTTTCTCAGCCTATAGGTATCCTTTCTATACTGTAATGAATGAGTTTTGGTAGCTTCCATAAGTCAATATTAACTTTAAACACTAAGCTGATGTATGCCAGCTTCTTTCCACGCTTCCAAATGTTCTTTCTCTTCCATAGGTTCTCGATTATAATAGTTGGTACAACTCTCATGATTGCCTCTAATTTTGAAGCACAATTAGTGTCACGATCCGAGAGCACACCCATATCGTAGACACGAGACAAGGAACCCCGAAAGGCTCCAAGTCGACCCATGGCATAATCATCACATACACTTAACATCAGATATGACTAACAACATAAATAAGCGGAAGCTAATAACAAGAATCTAATATAACCCATATAGAAATCTTAACA
>JACEIK010000038.1:512560-554031 GCA_018107945.1 Datura stramonium | reverse complement strand
ACATTATAAATACATGCATTATCATAATAACTGTTGATGTGCAAAACTAATAATCGGGAATAATGCAAAGGTATGATGTCGTGACTGATATCAAGAGGGTTCCTGCCCGTCTAAGGGGGAGTCCCTGACGGTCGAAGGAAGCGTCTCTGACTATCAAAGGGAACATTCTCAGCTAGAGAGAATCCCTGACTATCAAAGGGAGAGAGATAGCTCTAATATAGAAAGTCACTGGCTAAAAGTACGTTCCGAACAACGCAGGAAAAATAAAATACTCAACTGACTAGGGATGTAATTCCTGACTAATTACGAGATGAAATACTAACGCCTAGGGATGTGAGTCCCGACCAACTACAAGATGATATTATCCACTAACGTCTATGTAAGACATTCTCCGCAATGTCTAGATAATACATTCTCCACTAACGTCTAGAGCTAATCTAAATTTACAACAGCTAATTAAAGACAAGAACATCCACCACTCTCATCATGCAGTACTCATATTAAAAGGGAGTAGGGATATCCTTTAATAGGCACAGGATCAAAAAATTGATATATTAGTCACATGCTATATCATCATGATTCACATCAGTACAAAACCAATTCATCACTAGCTTTGACATCGCAACCCAATGAGCATGCTATAGATTCGTATAACAATATTCTATCATGACATCTTGGTTCCGTACTCACCTCATTCAGAAGGTAATATAAGTTCATATATGATTTATAGAATTTAACTCATAATCTATCAAGGATTCATAACTTTATGTAATTAGGTTACGACCATTTCACACACCTGTCACAATACTCCTTTTATGAACTCTTTAGCCACGGGCATTTTAGATTCTGAAATTTTATAAAAATAATTTTTAATAAAAAAAATAATATAGAATCCGCCAAAGCTTCATAGTTCAACAATGGAGATGCAATCTTGTCATGCCCAATCAATTAAATCTAAAACATGGTGATTACACATAATTTACTTCAATTACTCAAGCCCACAAATCCTATTCAATCCAACATGGTCATCAACATAATAATCAAGTCATTAGGGTTAATTATACAATATTTTTACGATTTTATTATGTTCTTGAATTACTACGTCAATCAAGGGAGAAATGAACATATCCCATCCAATACCCAAATTGATTTATGAAGAACATAATATACTCATATATTCTCAACCTATATTTCATAATTCAAGATAACCCATCAATTAATAATCCAATTAAATTCATAATTGAAGTAGATATTAGCATTTAAGAAAAATAAAGAAGAATTTACCCTTTTTACAAACCCTATATCATGATTTTTTATAGAATTATCGAAATCGGTGTTTAATGAAAATATTTTTGGGGCACAAGGATGGAAGAGTATCCTTGTTGAAAGATCTGCATACCTGGTAGACGAAAATCCCACTCGAAAATCTTCCTTGAAGCTTGAAGAACACCTTGGTGAAACCCTAGAATTTTTTAGAAGAGAGGAGGAAGAAGGAGAGTTGAGAGAATGAGGGTTTAGGCATGAAAAGCCCTTAAAAGCGTGCAAGGTAGAACCCAAAATGACGTAGTTTAGGAGTTAAAAGCGTAGGAGTTTAAAAAATTGCCCCTGAATAAAACTTAAGAATCTGGTCGAATTGGAACCCACGACCCTCACCACAAGTAGTTGGTCCTCACCACGACTCGTGGTAACCTTCTATTAATTAACTGCCGAAGTTCCCAGATCTCAAGTTCGATCCCACCACTCGACAGGACGCGTCGTCCTTGCTCGCAACGGGTCGTTGCTACGTCCGTTGAATCCTTCTGAACTTCCTGAGCTTCCTCACAACGGACCTCACCACGACTTGTTGTACCCTACAATGGGTCGTTGTTTCCATCCATCATTTCCACTGTGAGGGTGTCACGACTCGAGTTCACACCCTACCCGTAACACGGGATAAGGAACCTTGAAAGGCTCTAAGTCGACCCATGGCATAATTATCACATACACTTAACATCAAAAATGACTAACAACATAACAATCAGAAACTAATAAAAAGAATCTAATATAAACAATAAGAACAATTTAATAACACTTAGTTACAATGCTGAATTTGTCTAAACAAGTCTGAAAGCCTCCTACTAAACTGACGAGTTGCTGGGACAAGCCCCCAGCTAACTCTTGAAGTCTGAAAACTAAAACATGAGAAAATAAGAACATAAACCACGTCCTCGGAAGATGAGGACTCGCCACTAACAGCTGGGAGAGAGAGCGAAGCGTATCTAACCACGCGACTGAACCTGGAGTCCTGGATCTATATCATGAAATGATATAGCACAGGAGTCATGCGGTCAGTACTTAAAATTTATTGAGTATGCAAGAAACGTAATCAACCAGCTTATAAATATATACAAGAAGGAAGTAATATAAAATCACAATAATATTAATGTAACTGAAATGAGATACGACAACCTTATATGAGATTCACATATTCATATCATCATAACCAAATTACAAGAACATGCATTATTATAAGATCAACTGATGCGCAAAAGTAATAATCGAAAATAATACAGAGGTACAATGTTGTGACTGATATTAAGGGGGTCCCTGACTGTCCAAGGGAAAGTCCCTAACTGTCAAAGGCAGCGTCCCTGACTATCAAAGGGAAATATTCACGCTAGGGAGAATCCCTGACTGTCAAAGGGAGAAAATGCTCTGATATAGAGGGTCACTGGCTGGCTAGGGATGTTAGTTCCGACAGACTAAGAAGAAACATGCACGGCTAGTAGCTAGGGACGTGAGTCCCGACTGACTAGGGAAACATTCTCCGCTAACGAAATCCCGACTGACTAGGTAAACATTCTCTGCTAACGAGAATCCCGACTGACTAGGAAAATATTCTTGCTAACGAGAATCTCGACTGACTATCGCTAATCTAAATTGCAATAGCTAATTAGAGACAAGGACATTAACTTATTTTCATCATACAACATTCTTTTCGACAGGATTGAGGCTACTTTCTAATAACAACAAGACCAACAGTTGCAATATCATTCTCATGTGTTATCACCATAATTCACCTCATCATGGAGTCAAATCAATAATTATCTCAAGCATCTTACGCTAACGAACATTTTGTAGATTCACATTGTGCATTATACTGTAATGGCATTCCAAATTCCGAATTCATCTCATTCAACATTCAACATCTCATTCAACATGATTAATAGATTCAACACACACTTCATCAAGGATGCATGACTTCATTTATTTAGATTTACTAACAACTTGTACATTTAACTCATATATCATTATTTACAACAAAACATGGAAAGAGCATTCATTTTTATTTCACAAGCCCATTTCATGATTTACTCCAATTAATGAGAAATATGCAATAATTAGCCATTTTCATAGATTCACCTCATACCCGTTCAATTGAATCGAAAACATAGTGATAATACAAAATTTTCTTTTAATTGCTCAAGCCCATAACTCCAAACTCATCTCAACATATTCATCAATGTCATAATCGGGTTATTAGAGATGATCATACGAGATTCACATGATTTGAAAATAGATATGAACTACTACGATAAATTAAGTAGACAATCAACAAGTCTCATTCACTATTCAAGCCAATTTATAAAGAACATGCTACACTCTTGCATTCACAACTTATATTCCAAAATTCAAGACAACTCATTAATTATATCCCAAATAATTCATAATCGTAGTAGATATTAATATTTATGAAGAATGTAAAAGAAATTTACCCATAATACAAAACCCTAGATCATTCTTTTCTAGATTTGTTGAAATTGG
Source organism: Datura stramonium (assembly GCA_018107945.1). Taxonomy (NCBI): domain Eukaryota; kingdom Viridiplantae; phylum Streptophyta; class Magnoliopsida; order Solanales; family Solanaceae; genus Datura; species Datura stramonium. The sequence goes on along the minus strand of JACEIK010000038.1, from coordinate 550,227 downwards.
GTTTTTAATAAAAATATTTTGGGACACAAGGATGGAAGAATATCCTTGCTGAAAGACCCGCATATCTGCTTTGAAGAATTTCCCACTTGAACTTGACCTTGTAGTCTTTGATAATCCCTTGAAGAATCCTTGAACCTTGGGAGAGAAGAGGAAGAAGGATTTGAGAGAGTATCTTGAGAGAATGAGAGATTAGACTATAAGAAACCCTTAAAAATGCCTCAAATAATACTCAAAACGACGTAGTTTAAAAGTTAGGAATATAGGATTTTAAGAAAACACCCCTAAAATTTCACAGGAAAAGGGACCCTGCTAGTCCTCACGAGGGACATCACGAGTTGTGAGGTACTGTACGAGTCGGGAGTCCAATCCATGAAGTCTACTGGAATTTTCGTCAAATTTCACAACTTAACGAGTGACTTAACGATTCGTGAGGTGACTTAATGAGTCACTTGACCAGTCGTGAAGTCCCCTGTGAAAATGAAGTTTTCCAGCAATTTTGGCCACCTAACAGGTCACTTAATGAGTCGTTAGATGACTTAACGAGTCACCTAACGAATCGTTCTGTTAGGCTGATGTAGTTTCACCAAATTGCTCATAACTTTTTATTCCGAAATTCGATTGATGCAAGGCCGGATGCGTTGGAAAGAAGACTCAAAGGGATTAAATTTGATACATTGAATAACCCAAAAACAAAAATGGGATCTATAGTCATTATAAATTGACCCTTGCTAGAACTTGCACGAAAACTCAATCGATAAAAAGGTTCTCAACTCAACTTTGTACTAGAAGTTTTTTATGACCTTAATTTGCATCCATTTCACTTCTAACACTTGGAAATTGATATTAACACCTAGTATCCATAGAATTCATTAGGCTCGGACCTATCCATACATCTAGAACGGTTTCAAACTTAGCCCAAAATTTTGGGGCATTGAAATATCTCAACTCACTAGTTTTGGATCTAGTCTTAGAGACTTTTGGGGTGTTACAGAGGGCCCACTTCCCTACCACACCTCCTGACAACGGACCGTTGTTTCTCACAATGGGTTGTTGTAATGCTCGTTGTTTACACTGCCACCACGCCCGACCCCTTTCCACGACTACTCACAATGGCTCGTGGTTATCTACCACGAGTCGTTATATCCTTTAGTTTTGCAACTTTTTCCCTATTTCTGCAGATTTCAATTTTTAACCCCCGGATATACTCTTAGGCATTTCCGGGGTATTATAATATCTCCCCCCTTGGGAACATTCGTCCTCAAATGTTGGCTGATCATGCTGAAATGATATAGATGAAGCCGATATCCAAATATCAATCAATCACATCTAAGCACCAATGGAGTATCCGACTCCGGACCAACCCTATACACCAAATCTGAAGATTCACATCTAACATGCATACCATGACTCAAGGGAGGCCGAAGAACTTGAAACCAGCATAGAACTAAAAGAAACACCGGAAGAAAATTCTTTCCCCTTTTTATCTGGCACAGAACTGACACAGACTAAACCTTCATTCTTAAATCGCCTTCCGATACTAAGTCAGGATTCACAACATCTAATCTAATTGAGAGTAAGGATTTCATAAGCACGAGTCATCCCCGACATCTAAGATTGAGCATATACATGAGATAATCTGACTCTACTGTGTTAACAAACAACTTTCGAAGATTGAGTTCAATCCGAACACATAAGAAAACATGGATTTACACACATAACTAATTAATAACATGAAAATGAGCAATAAGGACTCATAGGGAAAGACTGGCATCACTGATTGAAACGGTTACTTCTAAACCTCAAAAAATTTCACATAGGAATCGACACCACTTTAACTTCAATTGAAATTACAAGGGAAATTATCTGAACCTCGAAGAGATCGACATACTGCATCTTCTAGAGTTGGAACTTCTTATGAGCGTTCTCAAGATCTAACTTGTTTCACATATTCACTATCTCTCCCTTAACTTAAAGTCATCATCCTAAGACTCCTAAATCTTTCTTGAAGTCAGGCTAAGCTACGAATTCCTGATTCCTCCTTCACTTCTAACCTTCACCGTGAGCCTTACACTGACAGTTATTTACATCGCACACCAACAATCTTTTCTCACCATCACAATTGAACTTCTTATTCAATATAGAGATTGGCATCACATAAAGAAGGACATAAGATTCATAACATACTTGTGGCCACTACCGGCGCCTTTCCCTTGTCCTGATGAGATGAAATAGCATAGGAGCGGTTTTGACGATGCCCGCCACCTGGATGAGAGGATGCACCCTGCTGAGACGGGCGTGCTATTGGAGATGCTGAAGAAGTGGCTGAGAATCTAATCTCACCTCGCTTAGCTGCTGCGCAATCTCGATGCTTATGGCCCACCCTACCGCACCAAAAATGAACATCTGAGCCGTCCATGCAGACTCCCAAATGGTACTTTCAACGGCTCATACACAATGGATAGGATACGTAATCACCCTCACTCGGGGTTGATAAGGAGCACTGGCTATCGAAGGTGTTGGAGCTGATGTTTTCTGCTGGTAGTGTGAGCGATATCCGGCACTCGACCTCTGCTGGGAGAAATCTAGATCCCCAATCCTAGCCCTCTTGTCCTCTCTCTCCTTTTCTTTCACCTGCCATGTTTCCATCTGTTGAGCAAATATTACCAAGCATGGGAAGTCTATATCCTGGTGCAACATGGCAGTCTTGCATTCTTTAACCAAGGAGTCTGGCACTCCATTCACAAACTGGCGTACTCGGGCCCACTGGTCAGCTACCATTTTCGGCGCATACTTAGATAATCGAGTGAACTCCAGTGCATACTCCTAGACAGTCATGTCATTTTGTTTCAAGTTAATGAACTCTTCCGCCTTTGCCTCCCTCAACTCCCGAGGGAAAAACCTGTCCAAGAACGTTGTCATAAATTCATCCCAACCTACAGGACCCGCTTCAACTTTCCGACTGTCCCTCTACTGACAATACCAGATATAAGCAAATCCCTTTAACTGGTAGAAGGCTAAGTCTACTCTTTCACTCCCTGTCACTCCCGTGATGCGGGTAATCTTCTAAATCTCCTCTAAAAATTCATATGGGTCCTCATCCACCTTTGACTCCAAGAATTCGGGTAGGTTCATTCGAAGAAAAACTCTTATCCTTGCCGCAACTTCATTTCCATTCTAAGGAGCTCGGGCCACTGCCTACTGGTTAATTTGAGCGGTCAGGGCTTGCACCGACATTTGAAAGGCTGCTCGAAACTCATCATGAGTAACATGATCATCCATTGGGTCTGCCCGGGTTGGTGGTACCTGCTGACGGCCGTTACCACGTCCTCTTCCATTCACTTGTCAGGGAGGCATTATCTGCGAGCGTATAAAGCACAAGTTAGGGGAGGAACTATTTAGAGCTTCACACTCTACGCACAATAAGGATCATGAAGAAAAGGGAACATTCCTAAAACATCTCATAGCCTCTTCGTCATAAGTGTGGCGTGCTTCATATACATGAAAAAGACTCTACGTAACGCGGCTTTCAGACATCCAAGGACACTCTAAACCTATGCTCTGATACCAAGTTTGTCACAACCCGAGAGCATACCCGGATCGTAGACATGGACAAGGAACCCCGAAAGGCACCAAGTCGACCCATGACATAATCATCACATACACTTAACATCAGATATGACTAACAACATAAATAAGCGGAAGCTAATAACAAGAATCTAATATAACCCATATAGAAATCTTAACAACTCTTTAATACAACGCTGAATCTGTCTAAACAAGTCTGAAAGTCTTCTACTAACTAATGAGTTGTTGGGACAAGCCCCCAGCTAACTCCCAACTTCTGAAACACTGAAACATAAATAAAACAAGAACATAAACCACGTCCTCGGAAGATGAGGACTCACCGCTAGCAACTGGGAGAGGAAGGAGCATATCTAGCCACGTGAACGAACCTGGAGACCTGAATCTATATCATGAAATGATATAGCACAAGAGGCGTGCGGTCAGTACTTGGAATGTACTGAGTATGCAGGAAGCGTAATAAACTAACTCATAATATATACCAAAAGGAAGTAATGTAAAACATATTAATGGCAATGTAATTGAAATGAGATACGACAGTCTTATATGAGATTAACATATTCAATTAACATAACCGCATTATAAAGACATGCATTATCATAATAACTATTGATGTGAAAAAGTAATAATCGGGAATAATGCAAAGGTATGATGTCGTGACTGATATCAAGAGGGTTCCTGCCCGTCTAAGGGGGAGTCCCTGACGATCGAAGGAAGCGTCCCTGACTATCAAAGGGAATATTCTCAGCTAGAGAGAATCCCTGACTGTCAAAGGGAGAGAGATAGCTCTGATATAGAAAGTCACTAGCTAAAAGTAAGTTTCGAACAATGTAGGGAAAATAAAATACTCAACTGACTAAGGATGTAAGTCTCGACTGACTAGGAGATGACATTCTCCACTAACGCCTAGGGATGTGAGTCCCGACCAACTACAAGAAGACATTCTCCACTAACGTCTATGTAATACATTCTCCACTAACTTCTAGATAAGACATTCTCCACTAACGTCTAGATAATACATTCTCCACTAACGTCTAAAGCTAATTTAAATTTACAACAGCTAATTAGAGACAAGAATATACACCACTCTCATCATGCAGTACTCATATTAAAAGGGAGTAGGGCTATCGTTTAATAGGCATAGGCTCAACAAATTCACTTATTAGTCACAGGTTATATCATCATGATTCACATCAGTACAAAACCAATTCATCACTAGCTTTGACATCACAAGCCAACGAGCATGCTATAGATTCGTATTAACAATATTCTATCATGACAACTTGGTTCCGTACTCACCTCATTCAGTAGGTAATATAAGTTCATACATGATTTACAGAATTCAACTCATAATATATCAAGGATGTATAACTTCATGTAATTAGGTTACAACTATTTCATACACCTGTCACAATCACTCCTTTTATGAACTCTTTAGCCACGGGCATTTTAAATTCTAAAATTTTATAAAAATAATTTTAAAAAAAGAAAACAATATAGAATCCACCCAAGCTTCATAGTTCAACAATGGAGATGCAATCTTGTCATGCCAATCAATTAAATCTAAAACATAGTGATGACACATAATTTACTTCAATTACTCAAACCCTCAAATTCTATTCAATCCAACATGGTCATCAACATAATGATCAAGTCATTAGGGTTAATTATACAATATTTTCACGATTTAATCATGTTCATGAATTACTATGTCAATCAAGGGAGAAATGAACAAATCTCATTCAATACTCAAATCGATTTATGAAGAACATAATATACTCATACATTCTCAACCTATGTTTTATAATTCAAGATAACCTATCAATTAATAATCCAATTAAATTCATAATTGCAGTAGATATTAGCATTTAAGATAAATAAAGAAGAATTTACACTTTTTTACAAACCCTATATCATGCTTTTTTCTAGAATTATCAAAATTGGTGTTTAATGAAAATATTTTCAAGACACAAGGATGGAAGAGTATCCTTGTTGAAAGACCCGCATACTTGGTAGATGAAAATCCCACTCGAAAATCTTCCTTGAAGCTTGAACAACACCTTGGTGAAACCCTAGAATTTTTTAAAAGAGAGGAGGAAGAAGGGGAGTTGAGAGAATAAGGGTTCAGGCATGAAAATCCCTTAAAGACGTGCAAGGTAGAACCCAAAATGACGTAGTTTAGGAGTTAAAAGCGTAAGATTTTACAAAAATGCCCCTGAAGAAAACTTAAAAATCTAGTCGAACTGGAACCCACGACCCTCACCACGAGTAATTGTTCCTCACCACGACTCGTGGTGACCTTTCGTTGATTAACTGTCGAAGTTCCCAGATCTCAGGTTCGATCCCACGACTCGACAGGATGATTCGTCCTTGCTCGCAACGGGTCGTTGCTCCATCTGTTGAATCCTTCTGAACTTCCTGAGCTTCCTCACACGGCCTCACCACGACTCGTTGTACCCTACAACGGGTCGTGGTTTCCATCCGTTGTTTCTATTGTAAGGGCCCATTGCCCTACCACGCCTCCTGACAATGGACCGTTGTTTTTCACAACGGGTTACAAGATCGTTGTTTACTCTGCCACCAGGCCCGACCCTTTTTCACGACTGCTCACAATAGCTCATGGTTACCTACCACAAGTTATTGTATCCTTTCGTTCTGCAACTTTTTCCCCATTTTCTGCAGATTTTAATTTTTAACCCCCGGGTCTACTCTTAGGCACTTCCGGGGTATTACAATTAGTAGTCCACCATTTACCACTCACTTGTGAGAGTTGTATTCCTTCTATTTGAATACCTGTAAAATTAGCAAACAATCTCCATAACTTTGCAGGTGCGGAGGAGGTTAGAAAAAGGTTTTACATTGTCTCTGATTTTGGCTTATTGCAACAGTAGTACCTTGAGGCTATGCTTATGCCATGTATTGCAAAACCTCATCCACTGGGACTCTAAACTTCCATGCCTCCATAAGAAGAAAGACATATTTAAAGGCACTTTATTTTTTCAAATATATTCAAAAATATCTTCCTTTTCCTCATTTTTCCTTATGTACTCCCAAGAACTCTTCACTGTGAATTTTTCATTTTGTTCCAACATCCATACTGGTCTGTCAGTCCCAGTATTAGCATATGGAGGTGGGTTGTTCTTCACCATATGTTGCATATATCTTTTGGTATACTGTTTCACAGTTTCTGTAGATTCCAGCCCTGTAAGTCAGCATATTGGCTCGCTTCAATTTCATCTTCTTCTGATTCTGGTAGTATATAGTATAAGTTCCCCAAAGATGTCCAATTTTCATACCAGAAACTTGATTCCCCATTTCTAACCTTCCAAAAATTTTGGTGTTCAATGAGCTCCCTTACATTGATCAGTTTTTTCCATGTAGGGGAGGCACCTCTGCTTTGAACTACAACTAGATGTGATTTTTTGTAAAATTTATTCACCATAAAAGCTCCCCAAGGTGATGTTTTACTCCTAAAATTCCACCATAGCTTAAAAACAGAGCATTAGAAACATCAAAAACAGATCTGAAATTCACTCCTCCTTCATTCTTTGGTAAACATAACATGTCCCATTTCACCCAGTGTCTGCTTTTTTTTTATGTTGTGTTGCTCAAAAAAATTTTGCAAATATGCTATGCAATATCCTTATTACTTTTATAGGTGGATTAGGAGCAAATAGCAAATAAATAGACATTCCTTGTAAAACATGATTACTAACTACAACTCTTCCTCCATAAGATAAAATCTTCTCTTTTCAATTTGTACTCTATTTTCAACCTTTTTAATCATAGCATCATACAGACAAATTCTATTCCATCATAGAAAATTGGGCAACCTAAATATATGAAAGGGATTTATTTTTCCTTGTTTGATCTGTGTTAGAGTCTTTATTCTGGTCACTATCCTATTATCAACTTTTTCATAGACATAAAAAGCACTTTTGTCTAAATTGATTAACTGTCCTGAAGCTGCCTCATATTTCTTCAACACTGTTATCATGAGCTTCATAGATTTTTTTCTCTGCTGATACAAATAAAATTGTATCATCTGCATATGATAAATGATTGATTTTTTCACTCCACTTAGTAACTCCAAACCCCTTAAATTCCTCATTTCCATTAAGAGCATTGAGACTTCTTAATAAGGCTTTAACAGCAATGATGAATAAAGCTGGAGATAGAGGGTCTCTCTATTTCACACCTCTTATTGATTTAAAAAAACAATGTGCCTGCCAATTACCATAATAGAATATCAATTGTTAGTCCGGAGTCTAAAGATCAAATCTATCATCATCTCAGAAACTCAAACTTTCTCAAGACTTTTGTAATGAAAAGCCAAGATAGCCTATCATATGCTTTTGTCATATCCAACTTAACCACAACATTAGCAGTTCTAGTTCTTATCCTAGTATCTCTTATAATCTCTGTGTCAATAGGACATTTTCCACAATGCTTCTGTCATTAATAAAGCATGTCTGATTTGATGATATAAGTATAGTTATTAGAAACACTAGCCTTTCGTGGATCACTTTAGATATCACCTTATTTATGAAATTACTTAGACTGATAGGTCTGACATCTGAAAAGGTGTTTATAATATCCTTCTAAGGTAGAAAATCAGGTTAATATATGTAACAAATCTGGATAGTTCATGTCCCCCCAAAAAAAGGCCTGTATTGCAGCAGTAACATCCCCATTATTGATCTCCAAGCAAGTTTGATAAAATGCCCCAGTAAAATCATCAGGGTCACTAGCATGTCACTACTTAAAGCAAACCCTACAACCTTTACCTCTCCCTCAGTAGAAGGTTTCAACATAAATTCATTCTGATTTGTTGTAATTATTTCAGGTATCTCCTTTGATAAATCAAAATCTTTGGGGAAATTATCTTCTGCAAATTATTCCCGAAAAAATCTAATTGTTTCATTTGCCACTTCTGTTTGATCAACTATCCATTCCCCCTCTAAATTTTTGATCCCATTCAGTTGTAACTTTTTCCTTCTTTCATTAACATAGGCATGAAAAAACTTTAAAAAATATTTCCCATCCTCAAACCATTTCATGTTAGCTTTTCACCTCCAGTATTCCTACTCCAAATGTAAATATTTGGCTAAGTGCGCTTGATATTTATGTAATGTTTCCCTATTCTGTGGTGTTGGGGATGATTTAAATTTTATTACTTGGCTCTATATTATTTCCTCAAATGTATCAATTCCTTTGAAAAATATTTTCATATGCCTCTTTGCTCCACTTGGCTAATGGCCCTTTTACTTCAAAATTGCCGAAGTTTTTAGTATTTTTTTTATAAAAAAATTGTTAGAACTATTAGAGTTTGCCAATAATTCTTTTCATTTGTATATTTTTGCTTCTTGCTAAAAATACTAACTTCGAATTCATGCTTAATAAGAATATCTTCATTTATAATTGATTTACTAACATCTACAGTAACGCAGACTTAGTGCCTTTTTATTTATCTAATAAATATTTTATTGTTCATGTCATTGTGGTTGTTGAATCATATCTACAAATGATAAAGTAAGTTTAGCAATAGTATATACAATCTATTTTCATGAATACGGTTAAGTCAGGAATTATTTGAACTATTTATGCGGAGACAATACCTTTCTATACTATTTTTGAGGCAACACAAACTTATTTTATTGTGTGTTATGCATTCATCAAAAGAAAGTAAAATTAAGATAAGTTATATAACTAGACTGATATTACGCACTTTCTAATAACACAAGCGGGAGTGAATTGGGTTATGCCTGATTATCACCTAAGTGATGGAATTGGTTACTTTACTTGTTTTTGTTTGCTATGGTGAAGAATTATGTAGTATAGTTATGTAAGAACACAATATTTTTATGTGAAAAAAACTCAGTTCACAAAGTGAAAAATCATGACTTATGCCTCTGCATGATTTGTCTCAATTTCACTAAAATATTTGAGTTTCAGCAAAATTTAGATTACAAAAGTTACAACCTAAGTACTTATTGATTGTTATGTCCCTCTTCAAGTTATCCTTAACTTGAAACTAAATTCTAATCATTATTTACCTAAACAATTACTTCTAGAAAAGTTGAAAAGGCTACAACTCGATCAATCACCTAATACAAAATTCTAAACCTGAAGATTACTCAACACCTAAGCATGAAATAGGTTCTTCAATCTGGTTTGTTATGTCAGCACTCGAATAGTAAGTCAGAACTTTCACTCAAAGATGCACTTGCTTATTTCCTTAAGTTTTGTCTTGTGTTCTCAGTGTAAGTTTGTAACTTTCTTCTGTGGACGAGTTGCACTTTCATACTAGGACATGATGGAAGTTCAGCTGATCATAAATACCTTACAAGAACTGACTCAACTTGTAGTAGTGCTTGAGACGAAGGAAACTTCTTCATATCTACACGTCTAGTTCATTGTGCACTATTAGAGTCCAACTCTAATTATGTTACCTCTTTTTTAGATTCCTAAATATAACATCTTGTTGACTGCCTAATTCATTCACTTGCTTCATGATCTAATTAAATGTAGTTCATTTAGCTGACCCAATGCACTTTGTCTATCATTAAAATTCCATTCAACCCAACAGAGATTATATAGAGTTTATAAAAATGTTAGATTCTATAATAAACATCAACACAAAAAAATTTAGATTTCAAAATATCTTTAATTAGATGAAAGATATGAAATTTTTAATCCTCATCATCATTACTATTATTCATATTAGCCTCGATAAAGTAGGATTTTTGTATCATGCTGAGAGTCTGAGTATGCTCCTTAATTCAATTTGGATGGGCAGAAATGATAGAAAATATAATTATTGCTAAAAAAATTATTTCTTTTTTAAGCTTGCCTAAAATCAAGCTTATATAGAGTATATATCTTTTAAAAATTATTTGACAATATTTCTCATTCACATTTTTATATGGATCGAATATTAGGATGATCAAAATGATTGAGCTAATAAATGATGGTGCTTAGTGTTTAAACACATTTGTTGCCATTTTCTTTTCGAAAAACATATATCGATACTAGTGTGCCTATTGTATGATTCTATGCAGATCGCAAATAGAAATTTTTCTGAATTATGTCAACATAGGAGACAAATTCAATATTTTGAATAAAAACTAGATATATATAACTTTAATTAAACGCCGGGTGAAAATTGGATACCATTAAATTTTTAAGTATTAATTCCATCTACACATGGATACCAACTATAAGAGAAAAAATAATAACTAGAAAATGGATTTTTCGAATTGATTAGCAAAATATAAATTGCTACTTTCTGGCGGTACTTTTCGAGAAGCATTAAAGATATATATTTATAAATAAGCAGATTTGAGAACTTGACAAAATAGACTAATATATAAATAATCAAATAAATAAAAAGACACATCATCATTCAAACATATTAACTTGTCTATGTTTTAAAATCTCCAAAAGATGGAAAAATAAAATAACAACATAAAATTAAACCATCATAATTTTAATCAGAGTAATCCAATGCTGCTCTGATATTTAGAATTATAAAGATCAAAAGTTTCTAGAGCCAACTCTACTCTTCATCATTATATATTTTCTTCATAAAATTGAGAACTGTCAACTTTTTGTTCCGCAAAAAAAAAGGTAAATAAAGTCAATAATCTCTGGGATTTACATTATATATACACACACAACATCATAAAAATAATATTTTGTGTTATTAATAAATATTAACCTATGATAGGATGTTATTTGCAATCTTTATCAGATTACCATTTAATGCTTATCAAAAAACTTAATTACAATTGCTTAGTAAAAGACATTATTATATAAATATTTTTGTTTTTATCTGTCAGAGCGTAGCCAGATATGAAAATTGACCTCTTCCTTCAATTGGTCAATCTCCTCACGCAACTTTTAGCGTTGAATACAAGTCGGGAAATTAGATTATTCATCCTTTCACTCAGCATTTTCTTTTGCAAGCGGAGCAATTTGTTTAAAAGTGTAAGTTCCTCGTTTTCTCTAAAAATGGTAAGCAACAGTAAAATATTCATAAAGTATGTAAACTATATAAGAGTTCAGCTTATATATTAACAGTGTGAAGAAAAATGTATATTGTTAGGAATCCAAAAGATATCTACAAAGAGTTTAATAGTTCATAAAAAATTGTGATTTATATTTCTGAAAATAAGACAAAAATAATAATTAAAAAGAAACTCACTTCACAAGTTCTTGTTGCGAACTAAAAGGCCTTTTTGGAAAAGCCATTAAAATTAAAAAGAAAATTAAAAATAAAGGAGCTTTTATTTTTCTTTATTGTATGAATTAATTTTCACGAGGAGAAAGCCCTTTATATAAATTGATTTCATAATGTCATTACCAAATGTTATAGTCAAAGTTCATATTAGAGTAAAAGAAAATTAATGAGTACTGAAAAAATTGCTTATCTTAAGAAAATGGTAAAAAAATAAATTTATTACTTAATGACATCAGATTAATTGAATCTAATCAAACGAGTCATTAATCAAGAATTTAGATCTTGAAATACATATATTTAAAAATAAATTAATAGAGAAATTGTTATACAGAAGACCGAATTTTGAAACATATAGATAGTTGTAATATTATTACACAACACTCGGCAATATTCACCGAGATATATAAATCTCTAACTCGAAAAGAACTTGACGAATCCAAATGAACTCAAAAATTATATTCATTATTTAAATACATATTTAAAAAAGTATGTACTAATTTATATCAATAATNATATATATTACAACAACAATAATATACCTAGTATATTCCCACAAAGTGGGGTCTGGAGAAGGTAGAGTATACGCAGTTCTTGCCTCCATCACAAAAGTACAGATGTTGTTTCCGATAGACTCTCGGCTCAATCGATTGTCCAAAGTAATTCAGATAAAAGCAATAGATGTACAAGAAATAAGCATATGGTAATAAAAATAGCAAACATTAATAGGAGAGTAACTACAACAAAATAATATGATAGCAATAGTACATGCAATGACACATAATAACAAAAATTGAAGAACAAGAAATTACCTGGCAATGCTAAACTACTAGTATGGACTGATAACAAAACAACACAATGCTACCTAACCCTTCTGCCCTAATGTGCATCCTTCACAATCTCATATTTCAGGTCATCTCCTCGGTAAGCTGAAACTGCGTCATGTCCTGTCTAACCACCTCTCTCTGATACTTTTTCGGTGTACCTCTATCTCTCCTGAAACCATCCATAGCCAACCACTCACACCTCCACAGTACTAGGGCATCCGGACATCTCCTCTTGACATGTCTAAACCATCTTAGTCTCGCTTTCCGCATCTTATCCTCCGCCGAAGCCACTCCCATCAGAGGCAGATCCAGGATTTAAAATTTATGGATTCAAACTTTTAAGATTTTAGGATTGAACCCATTATATTTTTAAAATTATGGGTTCATGTCTATTATTTATTATAATTTTGATAAATTTTACATATAAATTTATACTCCGCTTTAAAAATTATGGGTTCAATTGAACCCATAACCTATATGATACATCCGCCTCTGACTCCCACCCGGTCCGAGATATCCTTATTTCTAATCCTATCTCTCCTAGTCTACCCAGATATCCATCGTAGCATCCTTATTTCTTCAACTTTTAACTTCTGAACGTGAGAGTTCTTGACTGACCAACACTCTACCCTATACAACATAGTCGGTCTAACTACCATTCTGTAAAACTTGCCTTTATGTTTTTGTGGCACCTTCTTATCACACAAGACTCTATATGCAAGCTTTCATTTCATCGACCCTGCACCAATATGGTGAGTGACATCCTCATCAATCTCCCCATTTCCTTGGATAGTAGCTCCAAGATACTTGAAACTTGAAGTCAACTATATAACATAAAAACTATCTCTACCCTATTATACGCATATATACTTGTACTACATAGAAATAATAATATATAGATTCTAGAAAGCGATATCTAGATGCAGGTAGCTGAAGTAACAAACATAGGATATTCAAAGGTATTGGAATATGTAAAAGAGAGGACTTGTCCAGATTTGAAAAGGCACCCCATCATTGACAAGGCAGTCATTAACAATGGGTTTCCTGAAAATCTTGGCATTTATCAGTCTCGTTGTGGCGAATTCACACAAGGAGAGGTGAATGTCACTATAACTTGACTCGCACTCATTTATGATGATGACAGTGTACGCCGGAATGCCATTTAAAAGTGTCCGCGTGACAGCTTGGCTTATTTCGATTCTGAATTTTGGACATGGCAAGACAGACACAGATATATATATTTCTCCTCGTTGTCACCATGAATAGGACCACCTTCCTTTACTAGCCTCGATGCATGATTAGTTTGTATTACTGCATACAGTACCATCAAAATATATGTTAATTTAATCAACATTCAAGATAGTTAAAAGAGTAATTGAAGTCAATTCCTATTAGAAGCTATGTTATAGTACATACATGTCAGTATTTTATACTACCGTGGATAAAAATTAAAGCCTAAGATAATATTGCATGGCGGAGTATATTTCCTTTTATAATTAAGTAACAATATCATGATTAATTAGCAAAGAGATAGTATGTAAAAAATATATTAACTATGTTACAAGGAGTTTTCAAAAATATTATCGGGGTGCGTTTTACATCCTTTAAAAGTAGTTTATTTTCGGAGGTTCCGACACATATGTAGAAACATTTTAAAAGAGTTTGAGCAACATATAGTCAATATAGAAAATGAAAGCTAACATCTTCTCTTAGTTTAGCATTTTAATTTTATAAGTCTTATCGGATAGTTTGCTATTGCTTAAAATTATGGCAAGTAGCACAAAACTGTTTCTCCGAACACATTTGCAAGTTCTCTAAATAAAATCTTTCATTTTTCAAATAAATTATGACGTTTTTTCACGTCCCTTTTGGGCTTGAAATCAGTGCAATTCGATATCATAAGATTGAACTTCTAACCCTATAATTTTTCAAGAGCTACGTTTAGACAATTTTTAAAATTAACAATAAAATCTATATGGTTGCCTAAAAGGGAACATTTGCGTAAACCAATCGTGGTTTAGGAACTTATGTGAGAAGTGAAGACATTTTTTAATTATTATGTAATCTATCTACCCCATTATTAACCTGATTTGGTTGGGGGTCTGTCATGATTCCTACCTTGTATATATATGCAAAACAAAGTGTTACAATGAAGAGAGTAGGTACCAAGACCTACTAAGAGTGAAAAACATGAACATCCTATGTTAGTCTGCACATGTGAAGATAGCAAAAAATCGAAGAACTACTTTAAAAAAATACTACTAGTTCTTCAATTGGGAGGTCATGGTTGCTCAACGTTTTATTTGGCCCTAACTCAAAAAGCTTAAGTTTGTATTTTATCAATTCGGTAGGCAATTTTGATATTAATCAATAGCTCACCAGGGTAGATGGATATAATGCAAAGTTTTTTAAGAAGGATTGGCCAGTGATTAAAGATGACATCTATGTTGCAATTAAAACCTTATTCAGTACAAGTAAGTTGTACAAAGGTATTAACTGCACTGTCATTACCTTGCTACCTAAGGTATTAGAAAATATAGACCTATTGCTTGTTACTCAATATTATATAAACTGATAGCAAAGGTCCTAGTTAATATATTGCAAAAGGTGATATCCTTAATTATTTCAGACACACGGGATGAATTTATACCTGGGAGGTAGGTGGTGGATAATGTAATTTTGGCTCGTGAGTTAGTCAAGAATCATCCAAAAAAACATATATCACCTAAATGTGTCATCAAAGTTGATATTCAAAAAGCTTATGACACTGTAAATTGGTACTATCTGAAACAAGTGATGAAAAGTATAGATTTCCCTAATATATTTGTATAGTGGATTATGGAGTGTGTTACCACTGTGAACTACATTGTAATTGTGAATGGAGAGCACACTAAGCCTTTTAATGCAGCTAGAGGCTTGAGACAAGGAGATTCCATGTCTCCATTTTTATTTGCTATTGTGATGAAGTATCTAAGTAGGAATTTGTTGTTCCTAAAGAAGAACTGCCAGTTCAAATACCATCCTAGATGCTCCAAATTAAACATTGCTCACCTGAGTTTTCCAGATGGCCTATTTCTTTTCACCAGAGGGGATTGCTCATCTGTTATTGAAGGTTAAGTTTGAAATTTTTTCCTTAGCCTAAAGACTTTAAGTTAATCTCACTAAAAGCTCAATCTATTATTGAGGGATTGATGATAACACAAGGCAGAAAATTCAACAGATACTTGGTTATAGCTAAGGTATATTTGCCTTTCACTTAATAGATGCACATACAACAAGTTAACTGCTTATTTTGGCCAGCATTCTTACAGTGGCTCATCTTGAAGACCAAAGGCAGAAATGCAACTGCTCAGATGATCAAACTAGTATATGCTGAATTTAGTTACATAGTATGGATTGAGAGAAATTCTAAGAGTATTTGTCAAAAAGAACAATCCATAGAGGCATTAGCTAGGCAAACAACTTGTATCTGTAGCAATAGAGCAACTGGCAAACCCAAACTCTTACTAGATCATTGTAGGTATTAGCCTTGAAGTAGTCGAGTTTGGGTAGGATGGCTACTATCTAGGATTAGCATATAGTGTAAAGTCTATTAAAAATTAAAGAGAGGGAATAACAAAATCATTCAATTAATTGAAACAACTTAAAGCATGTTGTGTTTCTATTTTCTTTTTTTTTAGATTATATAATTTTTTAAAATAAAAAGAACAAGAAGAAAGAATTCAACCTATTAATGCATAATAAAATTACACTCTTTATTTTATCTTCTCATACTGTGAGTTAAATTTGTAATGGATAATTAGTTAGTTTAATAAATAAATTATTGATATAAGTTAATAAAATTGCAATTAATTTTAAAGTTTTAAATCTTAGGACTTTTAATATAGTTCAAACAAGAAAAAAATTTAAGAAGCAAAATTTTAGTCAGTTTTAAAATACTAAATATTAGGAGGTAAATGATAATTTTGTCTAAAGTTTGGTATGATTTGCCAAGATCAAATTCTAACATTTTTTATATTTTTTAAAGTTTTAATTTTATATTTTTTAATTGTTTAAATTTTTAAGTTAAAAGTTTTGTTTGGATATTAGTTGTACCTATTCTAATTGTAATTTTCTACTTTTTGTGTTTTTTCTAATTTTAATCTTATTTAATTAATTTCAAACTCCTAAATATTAGGATATAATTAAATGATAATTATTGAAGAAAAATGGTAAATGAAAATTTTGTATATCAGGAGTCTTTTTTAATTAAGGACAAAAAGTTTCAACTAATATTTTTAGCGACATTCATACTGAGATCACGAGCGTACGCGTTTGCGCGCGACAAAAGCGCGTACATCATTTGACAACAAACATTATTGAAAAAATTGACTTAGCTACAAACTGGGCTACTAAATTCCTTATAGCTAAGTGTTTTTTTTACAATTCACCGTTTAATTCATCATTCAAGAAAAACTTATTAATACTTGTTTGGGTGAAAATACGTATGAAGAATATATATATATATATAGAGAGAGAGAGAGAGAGAAAGAGTAACTTGAGTCAACATAACAATTATTATTATAATTACTGAACACATGTCAATAATCCTAAATTAATAAAATTTTATATCAGTAAAATTCATTGGGAAATTCCTGCCTAAAGCTAAATTTAATCCTAAATACAAAGAAGATATCAAGGCTACATTTTTTAAACTCCTAGCTAATTTTGGTCACTCAGTTCCGTGGTATTTAACTCTATCTCGCTTTGATTCTTCAAAGTTCAAGTAACATTAGTTGATGTAAAAAGACTATTCTAAAGGACCTAATAAAAACTATATCCAATTTTAAAAGTAATAAAATAAATTTTTGTAGTTTTAAATGTTAGACTTCTAATATAATTCAAATATTTATTTGAATGAATTAAGAAGTAAAATTTTAGTCAATTTTAATATACTAAATATTAAGAGTTTTTTTCACATTATAAATAAGTAAAGATTTAAAAATTAAAAAAACAAAAAAAACATGTAATTTAATTAAAATACAAAAATAAACACATAATTAAAAATTAATTAACAAAATAATAAATGATAAGTTTGTCTATTGTGAAATCTTTTAACGAAGAGCAAAAAATTCACACAATATTTATAAAGACCTTCATATTTTTAATATAATATAACATAAGATTACATGAATAATAAATTAGATTAAATGTTATCCTACATGAAAGCTAAATAAACACTAGATTTCTTTTTAAGTTTTGAGATGTTTTCCGAAACTTAAAAGGAGAAAATGAGATTAAACAAAGGTTAAAATGTTTCATCCAAATGAGAAGGACGCAGACAAAGACTAGAAAGCAACATGTCATAGGTCATTAACTTTCTTTTCTTTCTTTTTTTGAAATTAGGGATACATTAATATTTTTCAGTACAAAAGTTGAAAGTAGTAAACAAATAGAGACTAATCCTCCATGATATATAATGTAGAGTCATTAAAGTCAACCATCTTTAATATTAATTTCTCCCAATGCAAATAGAATCTCTCCATAGATCCCAATTTTTTCTTCACCCTCCAATGTCTAAGCCTAAATTAATCAAGAACAATTTGTATTAGATATGCAGTTCACATATATAACAAATTAACAAAGAAGAATTAATTACTATTCCATCCTTTTCATTTTATGTAACACAATCCAAACTATACGAAATTAAATTAACTAATTTTCAGTACGAATTTAAATATATAATCTTCATATTTTTTAAAACGCTTAAAATACTACTATTAGTTACACTACTTATCAATTTTAAAATATCAAGAAAAATATTTGGAATTTATTTAAATTTTCAAATACTGTAATAGTGTCACATCAAAATATATAATAAAAACTACTGATTTTTAAATTAAATTATAAAATCTTACATTGTTGCTGTTTCCACCGAAGGTCCTGTTTGGAGTATCTGAATGTACCTAGCCCACTATATCAATAATTTTAAAAATTAAAAAAACAAAAAAAACATGTAATTTAATTAAAATTAAAAATTTACGATTTTTTTTTTTTAGAAAATTAAAAAGTTTAATTCTCTTTAACTCACATTTTTAGCTGCTGCACTGGAAAGCTTCGGTGTGGAATCTCTGGATGTGCTGCTTTAATGCGCTGTATCTCTTCCTATATAATAATAATTAAAAAAAGAAAAATTAATAATAATAATAATAATAAAACAAATTAAAAATAAAGTATTTAATAAAACTTCATAATTTAGAGCATAGATTTTGTCATATTTTCTCTTATTGATTTTACTATTAGCACTTATAAAAAAACTCACTTCATGAACTGATTGTAGGCAGATGGTAGCCTGTGCTTCTCTTCTCAGGAGCTTCAACATAGTAAAATTTAAAAAAATCATGATTAGTTTATATCAAGCCGGGCTAGAGGGTTAGATTTTGTCGGTGGTCACTGGACTTTCATTTTATTATGTTCAGTCATTTAATTATCTTTTGTGATAGGAAAATAATTACTTAAGTTTATTTAAATATACAAAAAATCACTGTATTATTTGTTTGACGAAAAAAAGCTCCCTCAACTTTGCTCGAGTATCACAGTAAGTCATTACAAGGAGGATAAAAGAGACTTTGGTTGTTATTTAGGCAAAATTGAATAACTTGGTGTTACAAAAATAATTTTTTTAGTAACCTAATTGTTTTGATTAGTTTTTAAAAAAGTTTTAATTATACTTTGGTTATGTTGAAATAGTTTAGTGATTTTCGGTGATATATTTGAGCATAGTTGACTGATTTGTTATAAAATATAGTTTAAAAATTCGATATATATATATAAATAAAATAAAATTAGGTGCTATCTATATATATGAATTAATCAACCCAACAAAAAAATAAAAAGAAAGAAAGGTATATATATATATATATATAATGCATGCATGCTTACGTTTTACAACAAAGGGTGCCTTTGGAGATGAGGGATCACTTGAAGAAGAAGACTGACCCTTCTTGAAATTGCTGAAGAAATCTTGGATGCTTGACCTGTGTGAAGAAAAACATCCATTTTTGTTAAGAAAGGATTCCAAAAAAAAAAGGGGGAAGTAAAATAAATAGAATAATTTTGTAAGTTATAATATTACTCAAGAGGGGTTGATGATCAAAACATTGGGGTTGAAGTGGGAGGTAATTTAATGCTTAAAAAGGAAAGATTACCACAATGCCCACATTTCACTGTCACTGTATCCAACAGCTTCTTGCATGGAATTCTACCTCCATATATATATATATATAAAACCCCAAAAAAGAGTTTTAGTGCGATTTTAACTTATATATGTAATAATTATTTACCTAGCTTTTAGTACTATTTCTTAAATATCTGATTGTGACTACACCTCAGTATATATACGTTAAACACAAACAGAAAGACAAACTGGCACCCTGAGTGTATAGGTTTTGAACTCTAAAAAGGAATCCTAAGTAATAATGAATTTTTTTTGAACACAAATGTAGAGCTTTCTTTAAAATTATTAACTTCTGTCAATTCTATAACAAAAAATTTTAGTTACACCCTGCCTCCCAACAACAGGATCCTTCCACGAGGGTGTTTGGGGGTGGGGGGTTGTGAGACATGAATCATGATTCATCTTGGTGTTTGTTTATGTGGGTGTGCACGTGTATTGTATATATTATGATGAAAAATAGAATGTTGAAAGTGAAGAATGAGAGTATATTATGTTGTATGTATAGTATGTGATGTGACAAATGATTTGCTTTCTGAGCATTGTGCTATATATAAGAAAGAAACAATTATCACATGAGTAGCTTTGTTTTGAATTTCCTATTCCATTGACTCCTTGAAGGAAAACATACATGAATATGAGCAAATTCAATACGGGAAATGGGGCAAAAGTAATTAAAATAATATTGGCATGAAATAGGAAATAGGAAATAGTAGTACGTACAGCAAGAATAGTGTTGCAGAAGCTGCAACGGACATAGCAAAGATGTTCAGAAGATTGAGCCAAAGGATCCATAATATTGGAGGTAGTTTTATTATCCTGCAGCTTCCAAGCCGTTGGTGACAAGTGGAATAGAGAAGAGGAAGACATATATATAAAGTAGGAGGACTATATTTTGGACTTTTTGAAACCATCTATCTATCTCTCTGGTATATATAAAATGATTCAAACTACAAAGAATATGGTGGAAATGTAGGAGGTTGCTTTTTTAATCACATGTCTCAAATTTGAATTCCGAGTATGAAATTTTTGGCCGTGAGCGCTATCCCCGAATAGAATCTATCCGATACTAATTCAATTAGTCGTACATCGATAAAGGATACCGATCACCAAATTAAAAAATAATAATAAATGGTTCAAAGAATATGTGAGTAAGATAGAAGGCAGGGAATTTAGGGTTTTGAGGTTTGTATGTATCCAGCTGGATGCTTTGGAGTACAATTGCCCCTCAAATTTGTCTACATCTCTTTTGGCTTATGATATAATTGTCGATTAATTCTTAAAATTTACAACTTAAACCAAAATTTTTGTAGTTATTATTCACTGTTTAAAAATTATTATTTTCATTAAAAAAATTTTGGTTGAAATTGTTATGGTTATCTTCCATTAATATTTTAATTAAACGCTACGGTAAAAGAAAAATATAATAATATTTACATTAAAAAAATCAGCGAATCCTTCAGCATTATTTCACCTAATCTATTTCCCATCACAATTTTCTCGAATAACTCATTGATGAAAAACGAGTGAAAAATTAGATTTTATAACTTAAATTCTCACACTCTATGATGATAAAAATTATGTTTCTAGTAGCACTATTGTTATTATTTTTATTTTATTTACACTAATAAATATTTATAATCCATTGTAATTTAATGAATTACAGTAACCACAATTGTGTTTTTACACAGTTATTATTTAAAATTTGTGTTATAATTTTAGAATAATATATCATCTCGAGTTAATATAAAACAATAATTTTATATTAAATTTCTCTTGTATATGTGTTATAATTTATGATTAATAATAATGAATATTATGAACAAAGTTTATAATAATTTGGATTATAAGGCTTTTAAGTTATTAAATCAAAAGTCCTTGGTAATATATGATGTGTTCTGCCACTGTCTGAGTTAGTGCTGTGTCCTTGATTTAGGGAAGAAAATGGCAATCTCGTATATAGATGTTGATGAAAGTGTGGATAAAGCCTTTGAACTTTTAAATATGAATTAAATGCATTTATGAAAAGAATAACAAAAAATGCTCTTTAAGTGCTTTTTTATTCTATTGAGTTTCTAATGTTTAATATTTTGGGGTCTCTTCAAAATGTTTATCAAACTTTGCCTGTAACTAGATATGAAAAAGAAAATAGTAACTCACATTTAGAAATATAATTTTTATAGTTTTTGCTAGATTTATTTATTTCTAGAGTCTAATGCAAATTTTTGAGGTGTACCTTTATTTTTTAAAAATATATTTTTAAGTGTCTAATATAATTTTTGTATTTCATATATTTTAGATTTGAAGGAATTTTCTTAATATTTATGGTTAAATATCTTTTTCCAATATTTTCGTAAAGTCTAACAAACATAACTATTATTTAACGAAAATTTAAAATATTAATTTTCAGCAAATTTAACGAATCGAAATTGTTCATATATACTTGAGAAACTAATTTAACCTACTCTCCAACATAATTGACTATTTTAATATTAAATTAAAATGAATTTATATGATAAGTATAAGAAGCAGCAACTCCTATTCAAATGTGCGACGTTTTGATTAAGCTTGAAAGATAGGTAATTTAATTAATCATAAGAAGACAATACAGTGGATATGCACAATTCTTGTGGTACTTGTTTGATTCTTTCAATTTAATTGCCCTCCAGATCTCAACAGATAAAATTGCAGCATCTTATGTACAGTTTTCCCCTTTGCCACTCTTAGATTAAATAAAAGCTTATCTAATCATCCTATACTATATTTTGTTTCTTTGATATCTAGGCAAATAAATAAATATTTTAACAACATCACACTTGTTAATGGATAATTAGACTGGCTATAAAGTCTGAATTAATGGATCAGAAAATTGAATTTCCGTTTACTTAAATTCAAAAAATTAAGTAATATACATTGGTACATCAATTTTGATATGAAGATTTATCTATTATTGTAAGAAAATTTAATATGATAATATTGACTGTGCACAAAATTTAAATTCATCGAGAACATGGTGGTCGACTAATTATTGTCAAGGAAAATGTTGTTTGATCAATTTTATTTAAAAATCACCCATCTCTGTCTGACACTTTTTTTTACTTTATTTATTGATTCGATTCATTCAAATTTAATTCATTTAAGCACAATAAAAGAGATAAAATACTTTAATTAAGAATCTCTCCAACAACTTAGATTGATTAAAGGAGGTTAATAAAGAGGAGATAGATGATTCCAAGAGAAGACGTAATAAAGGATATATAAACAAACAAAAAGACAAGGTCAGAAGTTGAACGAATGGATCAATTAAACAATGTTATGCTTGGCGGCTTCTCAAGGTTTCTGACTAATTAAATTTATTTACAAATAGAAAAGATTTTATTTTACAAACATAAAACACTTTTATTATAAAACATTTACATTCCTAAACTTTTAACTAAGAAACATCTAAAAACACTTGTTACTATAAACATTTACATTCCTAAAGTTTTAATTAAAAAGTTCTTACCTAAAATATAAAGAGAGATACGTATCACCTCCACGGTTATTTATGCTTATGGACTTCCTAACATCCACTAACCCCTCTTCTTCTTTTTGTGTGTGTGTGGGTGGCATATTAAAGAAAGAAAGCTGAAAATGACCAGTGCTACAATCACAAGTCACCGTCATAGCAAGGATCTTTTCAAGGGAGCTTAGAGAGGAAAGTCAGGTCTCTTTGTTGGATGGGACTATTCATTGTTTGCTAAACAAGGAAACTAGCTATTTCTGCCCTTCATCCTCTACAACTTTCTTTCATGGTATAAACGACTTTCCCAAGGTGGCCCTCCATATAGAGCCTTCTTCGTGGTCATGGTTCATGCTAACTTAAAAAAATCAATGCTCTTTATGGCCAATGAGATTCCCCTCATTTCTTCCTCGGATTTAACCTATCATCTAAAAAAATATTGAAATTACCTATCAATTTCATCTCTACTTTATCATAAATCGTTTAAATGGTGAACTGCTTCAAACCACGTGCTTTTCCAAAATAACTAACAAGAAATGAATTTAAAAATCATATTTATAACACAAAATTCCTTATTAATTCATGCGAATAAAAATACTCTTTACTTCTAATGCATTAACAAAACTCCATTCTAATTCCATATAAAACTTAATAGATGAATTAATTGAGAATTAGCATAAATTTGAAAGCTATATGTTGTCCAGTATTAATTTTTGTTTTGTATTGCGAAATGCCAAAGTCAATTAATGGTGTTATGCACTAAAGTTTTGAACTTTTTTCTCTTCCATCTCTTGTGTTTGATTTTATATGGATTTGGACATAATCATTTGATGTACAAGTACCCTCTTTGCTTCCCTTTTATAGAAGCTTACTGGCCACTGCCTCTGTCTCTTTAATTTTGGGATCTATGTCTCTTTTGACTTTTCTGTTACTCGTGGCCGTGGGTGTACATATCGATGGGGGTCTTAACTCCACCTCTATGGCTCCGGCTGAATGCCCAATATTTGCTATCATGCGTGGAGTCAGAATTACCTATTACCCGTTTTAACAAATTTATTCAATACTTTCCCCTTTTCATTTTAATTATTAAATATATTAAAATTTCAAACTTAAAAAATTTAATACTTAAACAAATAAACCAATTAAATACATATATAAAATATTAATAAAAAATTATAATTTATAAAAATTATCCACTAAAACTTTTCTTAAATTATCGTTAAAGTTAGCTTCTATCAGAAATTGACATAAAGCAAAGAGAGCAATCGAACGGGATTATGACCACAACTTGGGTGGATTGAATAGGTAAGGGCCATTTGAAGAAGGAGCTAGTTTAACTTTTGAATAAAGTAGATTTGAGTAACTACTTTTGCAATAAATATAAATCTTTTTTCATTTGAAAATTTTAAAATTATTGGTCAAGTTGAAGTTTTGAAAAAAATTTAAATCACAGGTTTTTGAATTAGAAATTTTATCTTTAGCTGAACTTTGGATTTGAATCAAAATTTCTTGTTAGAATAAAGTTTTGTCTAAATTATCGTTAAAAAAATAAAAATCTAAATTTAATGTACAAACATTTCCTTATTACCTATAGAAATTTTATTTGTTGAACTTCTTTTTAATTTTTGGGATGAAGATGTCTCAAAATAGTGAAGGTAGTTCCTTGATGTTTTATCTATATACCTCTAAGCGTAGATGAATTCAAAATTAAAGTTAGTAAACATTTAAATATGTTCGAATTTTTAATTTATTTAAGTAATTTTTATATATTTATTTATATTTCATATATTGAAAAATTGAGTTCAGTTTGAATTTATTAATATATTATGGCAAAGGATCATCCATGTGCCGCTCAAATTTCTTAACTCGGATTTATGGCTAAATGAAATTAAGATCTCGCAAATTTTATTTATGTTTATTATAGCATATAATATATTTTATTTTCTAAATAAAATACATAAGTTTACATCTAAATTTGTTTCGAAACTTACTTTCACCTTAACTTTAAGTGCGAATTAATATTCCTCGATCTCATTTAAAGTGAACCACTATTAAAATTTAAGTGATTTTTACGTATTTATTTAATTTACGTGTCAAAATATTTAAGTTTAATTGAACTCATTAGTATATCTAAACTAGTTTTCAAGACGCATATCAAGTACGCTGCATTTTCTTAATGTGTGTATATTTTAAAAGAGAATATATATATATATATATATATAACATTAGAATTTAATGTTATGTCAAATTATTTTAATTTTTTCTTTAAAAAGTAAAGTCTCAAAATATAGCTAATTATATAGAATGTTATCTCGTAATAATCCTTAATTACCTTGTTTAACTAACAAAGAGTCTTTCTGATAAAGGAAAATGCAAATCGCTTCCTTCATATTAAATAAGAAAGGAAAACCTAAGTATTAACCGATAATCATTGCTGTCTGTTAGTTTAGGAGTTTGTTATTAGTTCCTATTTTGCGCCTATTAGGACTTCGATAGTTTCGTATTTTAACTCAGACTGTATCTTATCAGATTAATACATATCTTAGATTTAGCATTTTTCTATATGTATCTGCTCTATATAAGGAGTTTGTTGTTCATGAATAAGATCATCTTTCTCTTCTGCATCTCAAACTTTTATACTGTGACGTAGCTTTTTTCTCTCACAGAGCTTAAGTTCCTTATTTCCCACTCCACCTCAATGACACCCTGGCTACCAATTCCGAATGCAACCAACACTACCACATTTGTTTAATTCAACTCAAGCATCTAAACTTTAGATTAGATTTACCGGCAAAACCATAACTTCTCCCTACGGAAAGTACAAGTCTCCATGCCTGCTTAGAGGACACAATCTTAATGGTCATCTGTATTTAGACTATCCCTACTCCAAAATGAGACCACCATCACAAACAACTGTACACCATAAACCTTAGTACGTTAAATTGGTTTTGCCGGGACCAATTGATTCAGACCGCAATTTTGAGTACCGTAGATCCAATCCCACTTACTGCTCCCGCTGTACCATCATAAAGTAGCCCGGGATTCCCTCCATACTTCTTCCTCATAATAAGTCGCAAACTAGCATATTCACCATGAGATCGCTTTCGTCTGCCTCTCTAAAGAGTCTTCCCGTAATCTGACTATATCACCAAGTCCGATCTCTCGCGATGAGCTTCAGAATCGGCAGTGAGCTCCCCAGCCACTACTGCCGTGTTTCAGTCAAGATTCTCACTAGTCTTGGACTGTAATATCGAGAAGTTAGTTGGCTCACGAATCGCCCATGAGCTTCACTTTCCACCGTGCTCCACCAAACAGCCTCCGTGACAAACAAGTAGCACCACATACACTTGAGTCGAATTCAAACTTTTCATGTAGGACGGGGCTACGTCACTATTAACTTTCATTTTGTTCGTGCACGGAGCTCTACCTCCACGTTAGCCAACGTGGCACTAGAGTCAAAATAGCGTTGGCCAACGTGCCACGCTGCTCGTATCCGTTTCAAGTATAAACAGTCTCACCCTTAAACGTTATGTCATTTCATATACTCAACACTTAACAAAGATAAGACGAAGGGTTCATATGGGTAATTTTCTCTTGGACATAATCGCTAAATACCGTGCAAATTCAAATTAACTTCTGTATTGAAGTATAAGGTCAGCAGTGGTACTTCACTGAGTTAGTTTCGTGAAATTCGCCCATGAAATCACTGGCCGTCCCGCCGAGCCAAAGGGTTGGAATTACTTCCAAACTAGTGTCACTACCATCCCAAAGCCAAATAAGTATTTGTCCCTTCTGTGATCCCCCAGAAATTACGAGTTTCCGATCGTCTTTCGATAAGATGAAGAATAGTCTGTATATATACATATGTGCCATTGTTTTCTTCCAAAGATAGTAATGAAGTTAGCTCATTCTTCCGTTAATGTGATTACAGTGGGAAGAACAAACAATACTACCTGTAACCTCGCGCTAATTCCAGAACAGCGAACGAGGTATGTTAAGGCATTCCTTTCTAAGTAAGTTAGTTTCAAAACATAAGAATCCAACATTTAATCCTAGTAAAGTATTTCAGAATATTATATCATGTTCAATATATTATTATATAAGCTGTTGTTATCACTGAGGCTCGTATTTGTTTTGCTGGACATTACCCGATAGCTTCCGTGACCGCCCCTGGGTTAATAGAAATGGCCGATCATTCGTCAGAGAAATGCAGGAGGCTGCCTACTAAGGTACGCCGTCCGTGATGAAGATGGGGAGCCGCCTCATATTTTGCCATGGTTTGGCCTATACACACCCCGCCGAGCACTTCGCGCCTGGGGCGTAGATTTCAGGAGTCCTCCTGACTCCAGCACAAATGCATGCATGTGGGCCCAACGTGGTGCTAAATGCATACCAGGGACCGGCAGGATGCTCAGCCAGTAGCAATGCGGCATGACCTCGATAGGGGTGGCAGATCGAGATGTTCTCACTAGTGGCTAATTGAGGCCCAAGCGGTCGTTTCGCTGATTGCACCTTCCTACGCATGGGGGCCAAATAAGGTTTATGTACGTTGCTTTAGTTAATTATAGTTGCACGCGTAGGGCACCAAGCAGCGATATGAATCCTACTCTTCTTTTATAGTTATGTCCAATTTCCGATTCCATTATTTCATACCACACCGTTTCCTTTATCAAAGTATTTGTCATCATATCTACTAAATATTTACAGCTATTTCTTTACATACCCGCACTGTGGTAATCGACACTTCCTTTGGGAGCTGAATTACTTTCCCTGGGCAGCACACTTAGACGAGGAGCTGATCCCCTTATGGGGCCGCCACGCAGACAGAGCCTTCACCTCCTATCTCTCCTGAGTCAGAGTGACAGAGGTTTACTCTTTCTGTACGTACGGGTAGGCTGAGTCTCCTGTCCCGATGATCTTATTACTCCTGTAAGTCATGTATTGTATCATTTCCAAGGGTTAGTTGATACTTCACACAGGGCCATGTGCTTTTAGGTGACGGTGTTGGGTCACATGGGCCTCATAGTTGTCGATCACGACCGTGTCGATCATGCTCACTTAGTACCCGATTTTGTTTTTCAAATATAACTAGATATCATGGTAATTTGTCTACCGCATAGGACTCCCTATATTCGTTGTCTCTGGTTAATAGCTTACTTTCACAGCTAAGTATACGCCTCATACTATAACAGATGACAAATGTTATATAGCCCATCATTTTGATCTCTGTGTGCTAGAGCTTCGCCCTTCCGCACCGTGAGGCGCTTGGTGCTCGCCGCCCGTAGTTCGTATCCTAGTGGGTGGCACCATGTGCCGCCATGCCTCCCAAGGCGTGGGCGTGACAAACACACACAAGGATAAATCCTAACTATAGAGTCATAGTTAAGGGTGTCATTTATATAAATTTGTACTTTTTTTTTTTTTTTTGTGCTATGTATAATTCTACGTAATAGTGTGTATTACATGATATGACATAAACGTATCGTGAAACGAGTGAGAGAAAAGAGCAACTCCAATCCATATATATTATAAAGCAAAGTTATAGAAAAGTGAGGTGGCACCTCTCATAACTAGGATTTGTATTTATCTTTTTCTCAATTTTTTGATTTTTTTCTCTTATATTTCTCTTTAAAATATTTGCAGAAAATTTCATTTCATAACTCACACCTCTTTTTTATTTTCATAACCTATATCTTTAATAATCCTAATAACTCATAAATCTTCATTTCATAACCGCTCAAATATTTAATTTATAAATTTTATGAATCTATATCTATATTCTACCTAATTCCTATGGCTTAAATAATCATCTATGGAGATGTTCCATGTTCATTTTTGTCTTCTCCTTCTTCTTTTTTATTAGTATTTTTTCTCTTTTTTGATTTTTCCTTTATTTTTAATTTTGTGCTTTTCAGTAATATAGATAAAACACAAGTTCATCAAGATGAAAAAGAAAGCTTGATAGCGGTAAGATTTATCAAGAGAGATAACCAAATTAGTTTGGTACAAGTTCATCAAGATAAAGAAGAAAGTTTAATGATGGTGCTAGATTCATCAAGAGGAATGGTTAGATTAGTTTGAAAAAATAAAAGTTTGAGTGATTTATATATATATGGTAAAAAGATTCATCAAGAGAGATGGTTAGATTAGTTTGGAAAATAGAAGTCTGAGTGATTTTTATGTGTGTGTGTGTGTATACACGCATAAACATATACCTATTGCTTATTTTAGTATTTTCTAATTAATTATTTCTTCAAATATAAAATATGTACCTTAAATAACAAGACTCTATTATTACATTTTGTTTATCAAGGACACTAGAAATGGTCTTCAAACTAATTATTTTACAGCTAACATTTCGATACCATTATATAAATTTTTACCTTTAAATATATAAAATCAATATACTATATGCAATTGTAGTCCATAGTCTCGTTGATGTGACATGCTTTACATACACATATCATTTTCGACTTCTTTCTCTTCTTTCTTCTTTTCATTTAAGTCAATCCAATTTTTCCTTATTCCCATTTGTATAAATTTGTTTAAATTTTTTTGTATATGCCATTTTAAGATGTCAATAAATATTTAAATAAGCAATCCAATTAAAGTTTAAGACTTTAAGAAAACGAAAGATGAAATAACTTCGACTTCTAAGACTTTTTCATTTTCTAGAACTCTTGCATATTTTATTTTATTCGTTATCTTTTTTATTTTCTGTTTTTTTTCTTATTCAATCCATCTGTATTAAGTTAAATTAGTTGGTCTTTATTTAACTTGAATACTTTCTACAAATTCTTTATCAAAGAAATTTCATATATAAGATATTAAAAGAATCATAATAAAAAATTGATAGAATCACAAATAAATATTTGATTAATAAAAATAATTTTCATTTAAAATTATAAAAATAATAATTAATTATATATTAATTTTATTTTAATAACTGCGTGAAGCGCGGTTAATGACGCGAGAACTAAGAGAAGTTAGCAATGCTGAAAAAAGACCATTAAAGTTGTACTCTTATTCTTGGAAAGAATTAATCAATCAAAAATCCTTTTCTAGAATTAAATCCTTTGAATTGATATCTCTATTCAAAATCATATCTAGTCAAGATTTGTACAATGGCTATAGTTCCTCTAAAGATCAATATACAAGTTTACCCAGCAAATCTAAGTTTTATATTTTACTCTTAACCAAAACATTATATTTTGCTGTCATAAAAACTTGATTTATAAACAAAAGAGAAAAGAGAGATAGATGATAGTTGGAAACGCTTTATTATCACAAATCTAAGCCGACATCCCATCCCATGAACCAAACTAATTAATTATAATATTATCTGATTATCTTATTCTTAGCCCTCTTTTAAAAAACTCTACCCCCACTCAAGCATCTCGAACTTATTTCTTTCGTAATGATGTAATTGGTTAGGTCAATTGACAACCTATATGAAAATCAATTATACGATACTAAATTATTAGACCCATCTACAATCTCATCACCATTTTGCAACTCGATAATACTCTGTATAATTCATATATTTATAGCTGATTGAATGTTGACTTCATAATTAGCTTTCCAACTAATATAACTATATATTGATTTACTTCAAATACTTTATTTGTCCATATCATATTAACCATTGGGAAAATGGAAGATTTAATAACATTTGGAGACAAACTTTTTGACAAAGAAATATCAACAAACTGATGTCAATAAAAATGAATTATTATAGTCATGTTCGAATCAGTTATTGAGCACACCACCACTATTTTATGTAGTAGCTTACACCTCTGATATGAACGGTTATTCTGTCTACCAAATTAAGTTTAAGAAAGAAAATATCACTTAATTTTTTTTTATTTAACGTGATTTTGAACTGTGATTTTCAAGGTTTTTGCCAATTAAAATAGATACTTTAACTTTGTATATTTTGTATTTCGTTACCCCCTCCATCAATTTATTTGTCTTATTTTTCTTTTTAATCTATTTTTAAAAAAATATTTCTTTCTTTTTTTTGATAACCGTTTAATTTCAATTTGCTACATGACATATTTAAGATTACAATATTAAAAGACATTTTTATAAATTCTATATATTTTAAATTTAAGAACTCAAAATTTATTATTTTTTTATATTTTCTAAAATTTCGTATAATAAAATTAGATAAAAAGAATTTTAAAATTTCATATAAGGAATATTATTTTCGACCCAGCAACCTCGCATCGCCGCAACAATGAGCTCATTTTTCAACAAAATCGAATGTTGCAGCTCTGGTAACGGGGGACCGCTTCTCTTTCTTCATAAAATCTCTCTCTTTCAAGGACCACCTCAAATTAATACACACCCCTAACTATCTATATAGTATTATTATTACATTAAAGAAAGTGAATTGAAAACAAAAAACAAATAATAATAATAATTAAAAAAAAAAAAACTGACAAAAGTCAAAACATGTGTGTCAAATCCAAGTCCCCTGTACTAAGAATATATCAACTAAATTAATTTATCAACTGTAAGTCAAAAAGAAATGTACCAATTCCAATGGCTACCGAAAGTTCTTTTGTTTTGTGTATGTACACACGTGCATACACATGCATACAATTAACTTTTTTTTCCAAGGACAAATTAAAGCATCTAGTTAATTAGCTGCACCAATAAAGTCAGTCATGAAAATAATTATTAATATCTTTTCTAGGACAAATTAAAGTATCTAGGTAATTAGTTACACCAGCAAAGTCAATTATATTGTTACGTGTGATTTATAGATCTCCGGCTTGAATCATTACAGCCACTAATGCTTTTATTAGATAGACTGTTTGCATTTGAGGTACGATTCTTTTTTAAATCATACTAACACAAAATATTGTGTGCACTAAATTACAGCTTTGTAATAAAGTCAATCATACATATATAATTATTAGTTTGCATGGAGTAAACTTTTCTGCGACAAAAAGCATCTAGTTTAGTTGCACCAAAGCCACTAGTCTCGAATCAAACGAGTGTAAAATACCTCGTACAAGTTTCACTTTATTCGAAAGCAGGTAGCCATTATTTAAAGGGATTGTTGGATAATATATAAGTTATACTTTGTAAATAGTATATGATTTGTAAGTAGCCATTATTTAAAGCAATTGTTGGATATATATAAGTTATACTTTGTAAATAGTATATGATTTCTGACGAAGGAGAGAAAATTTGGCAAGCTAAAAAAATCTCGTTAAAAGCGGAAATTCAGACTATAATATAGATTTTAGAGTGATGTCACTGAGATAAGAACGGAACTAGAGAGGCGGGAGAGGATCCAGAACCTTTGCCAATAACTCATACCTATATATATATATAAGTTTTTAATGAAAATTCTATCTCCGATACTACTCACAGATATGATTGGACTCAGAATCAGAAGTGCTGACTTAAAAAAATAGAGCAAGCAGGCATCAAAAGGTGGAGTCCCTTGCCACAAAGTGTCATTTCCACTTTTCTCTATGAGGAAATGGAATTTTGCGTCACACAAATTGCTTTCGAGAGGTTTCACCTTATGGTTGTAATAAGGTAGTTTTGGCTCATACCTTGTATACATTTGTATTGAAAAATTTACCACTCCAAATATATATATNCTCCAAATATATATATATATATGAGCACACATTAAATTTCGAATCCCAATATATATATATACTGCAATGTCCCTCGAACACACAACACAGTATGGGAAAACAGTGCTGTTTTCCACAAAATAGTTCTACACAATTGAGCTATTGATGCAACAAATGGATTAAGAGAGGGTCCAAAAAACAAAACTAAAACTATTTATATGGCATATATTTCAAACATAGTTCCAAGGCCTAAATCAACAAATGTATTGATTCAACATTCAATTGGACTTGTTAACACACCATGCAATTGTGATACACATGTAGTAGTAAAAGAACGGAAGATTTCATTTTCCTGCTTCACTTGGACGGAACTTTTCAGCTGTTCCACTCTTTGCAGGTGTGATGACAACTGAACCAAATCCATGGTCGACGACGTAGAATTTGATCTTTGGACATGTCTTTCTCTTAGAACTTCACATGAAACAGCACAATGATTTTCTGTGCTGCGTAAATAGTGTTGTGAATGAGCTGACAGAAGAGAGAGAGCACACGCGGAGTTTTGCCCAGCAGATAATTCTTGAACTGATTGTGTTGCTCCGGGATGGCTCTTGGATGAATTTTGTTTTCTCATTACATGATGATGATGGAGACTTTTTGTTGGTGACGGTTCCAATTTGATGCGCTTGCTATGGTTTTCATATTTTTCTTGACAAAACGAACTGCCATGACCTATTACAGGGAAATGAAATGGAACTCTCCTTGCTGAAGTCATCTCCAATAGCCTTGAACCTGCCATTTGCACATATTCATACTCGACCAAACATAAAATAGTTTGTCCACGAAGCATACAATAAAACATGGCAGTGCCGAAGTTAAGAGAGAAGAGTTATAAGCATTTAACCAATATGACTAGCAAATCAAAAATTGAAGAACAAAACATGAAGTAGTATATGTACTAGATAAGAAAAGGAAGATAAGATGGTGTTGCAACAACACAAGTTTCTCGAAATACACAAAATGAATAAACTCGACGAAGAATAAAAGCATTATCACTCCCTCGAACTAAAATATAGTATGAGAAAACGGCAAAGTAAAAAGGGTTATGATTTATTCTTTCAGAGGGCGGAGGGGAAAGAGGGAGAGGGTGGGAGGACAGAGGATGACACTTTCAGTTGTAGAATCAAATTAATGGAACTTAACGGCTAATGTTACTCTGAATATTTTCCTAAGTTAAAATACAATCAACAAAGTTTAGAATGGTTAAAAGAGGGGGATCTTAAGCTTACCCCAGTGGGTATCAAATCGAGGTTTTCTTCGACGCTCATTATGGCCTGCAAGGCGTTTGCGACAACTGCGTTTAACTTCATCAAATTCTGCCAGCAAGTGAAACCTGCATTGCGAAAGGTCATACAAAAGTCTATGCTGGTGTAGCTGCTACAGCCAGTCATGCTACATCATAACCACTAAATCATGGGATTTCAGGCAGTATGGATAAAAATTAGCTACATGAGTAACGTAATTCAAGATCTAAGCTAGTCTATTTTCACGAAACCACAGAGAGTAGTTTTTACTTAAGGATGATTCAGTTAATAAATGGATTAGGAGGACTACACAAATGAAACACTGCAACTATCTTTATTCCTTTGTACAACTTTTGCTCATTCATTCAAAGTCAAGTTTACAGAAACAGTTCAGCTCATGTTAAAATTGAGATAAAAAATTTAGGTCGTTGGAGAGAAATTCTCACAGTTGAGTAACTCTGATCTCTGAAAGTTCTAAAGCTAAAACTTTATCGAAGACGGATATTACAGTAATAGTTCTATGCGCTTTACTTTGTATCTTTCTCCAGAGTCTGGTTTATCCACAAGATGTTCCCCTTGGTCTGGTTTTGTAAGCCTCATATAGAAACTAGCAAACTGGTAACCAATTTCCCTAGACCAAACCCAATAATATTGATGAATTCACATTACCTAATGTAGTTATATTCTAGTTTTGTCAAATGACGAGAAATAAAGGACAACAAGTTTGCTAATGTGGTCCAACCTACCGAGATTTTACAACACAACAGAAGAAGCAGAAGACAAGATAGACCATACCTGCTACACTGCTGACAAAACCTTTGCTCTACGCCATTAACGATAACTTTAGCAGTTTTTGAGTGTTCATCACACACTTTGTGCCTTTTGTGATATCCTTTTGAGGAACTCAGGTCCTTGTTACAACCATAAACTTGGCACAGAGGAACCTGAGAATACAAATTTGTAGTTCTCAGTCTTTTTCCTAGCAGCAACGGATCTGAGTTATCCACCAAAGATAAATTACTCTTGATTTCTCCATAAACAATAGAATCCTCCTCCGTATGACCATGAACTTGATAGACATACGAATGCGAAGGGGCTTTTTCCATTGGCAATAGAGATTCTGTGAAAGACAGAACTGAACTTCCTTTTGAAGATTGACTACTGCTGAGTTCTCCCTGATCATTCAACTGCTCGAATTTCAATCTAACTGGCGATGATATTGGATCGTTGGACTTATTACCCGTATGATTAAATCTCGTTTCAAGTTCTACTTCTCCCAGAATTTGGTCCAGACCAGTTTCAGCACCTAAACCTCCTGACAATTGATTACTTGCGGTGCATTTCTTCACAATATCCGATTCATGGAATTCTGTATTTACAGTTATTTCTTGACTAGTGCCAAACATGTTCAAATTCCAATCCTTTAGAATATTTCTACTTGTTGCAAATGCTGGTATATTAGCAGGAAACAGAAGGCCTCTACCTTCCTCAGCATCATAGTTCATAGGCTCCATTGCCAGCACAGACAAAAGTTGATCAAACTATGCTAACNGAGGCAAGAGAGAGAAGGCCTCTACCTTCCTCAGCATCATAGTTCATAGGCTCCATTGCCAGCACAGACAAAAGTTGATCAAACTATGCTAACTACTAAACAACTCAACTCAGGGTTGGTGCTGCTAATTTAAAAACTTCACCAAAAGCAGAACCCAAATTGATTTCTGAATATGCAAACAAAAAGTGATAAACAAATTATAAAAAAAAATCAGCAAATGTGAAAGTTCATATCTTCAAATTATTCATCCAAATAAGAAACAGAGCTCAAATCTTGAAATTAAGTTATTTTTCTTAACAAGAAAAAATTGGGGAGGGGACTAGGAATTTAACCCTTGTCTGACAAAGCAAAAGATGATGCAGTTAAGATACTCCAAATCTTGAAATTACGACCTTACATGTAACCCAAAAAAGTCACGAAGAAAGATTCTTGTTTTCATGCTATAGATTGCCCCAATAGAAAAGAGAAATATATGAGAACCATATAATCAAATTAGAACTACAAAAAGAAGTGATTGTAAAGTCTGAAGGTAAGCTGCACCCAGTTTACAGGAATTACTGTACATATTATTATTTCACCTATCAAGAAACAAGCATAGACCAACATGGAACCTCCAAAAAAGAAAGAACCCAATTTAGATAATGAGGTAATTGGATAAATGATTGAAGGTTGTATTGAGCTTACCGGAGAAAGGTTGGAAGAAAGAGAGAGGAAGCTATAGCTTTGGTAGTAGTATTAGTTGTATTATATTATTGCTCCGATTGAAGCTCATAACTTTGTGAGTCTTTAACATAATAATTTAGAAAAGGCACCTCACTTCAAGGACTTTTGTAAATTTTTTTACGGTTCTCGCTTCTCTGTGTGTGCGTGTGTCAGAGAACAAGAAACTTGACGGTAAAACTAGCCCGGAAATATGATTCGTCATTCCTCTAATTCTTTTAAATATAAAAAATTGTTATGAAATATATAATATTATAAGTGAAGTTACAATATATATGTATATATAATGAATGCATATTCTTCCAATTTTAATATACTTGTATTGCATGTGTATATCATATCAATTAATAAAGATAAAATATATATATATATAAAAAGTATTATTAAAAAATAGTAATTAACATATTTAAATGTTGTCCTTTTATGAAAATAAAAGTTTGATCGTAATGAAATTACTTGTATTGAAAATTTTTGAAAGAACTATATTAATAGTATTATAATGAACAGAATATATTAATAGTATATATTTTGAAATTATCGTATCTTAATTTTTTTATTCAAATTTGATTAGGACATATCTTATTTTGAATGGTAAAATTTTATATTAGGACTTAAATAACTCAATTGAGAAAAGTACGCGCATAATTCTTAGTTGAATATTATGATATTTTTTATTTTGGGTTAAATCACATAATTTCATATTAGGATTTTAAAATTAAATATTAGGACGTAGTTACATTGAATAAGGAAAAATTTTACATTTTCTAGTTTATTTCAAACTTTTAAATATTACTTATTGGCCAATTACTATTTTATCTAGTATTATAAAACCTATATTTAAAAGGAAAAAGAGATGAATAACATTTTGCTAAGGATCTTCGTATTTTTAATATAATAAATTTAGTGTCCATGTGTTGTGTGAATAGCATTAAATATAAAAAGATTGTATATTTAACATTAAACATAAAAAAGTTAACTAACATTTTACAAAGAAGTTTTTTCGTATTTCTCATCCAAAGAAATTATTAATTTGGCTCACGTCTGAATTTAAAGAGGAAAATTTAAGAATTAACCTTATATATGTGGTTTAAAAGCACTTATAGAGAAGAAGTTATAGTTACACAATTCA
>JACEIK010000038.1:489258-503166 GCA_018107945.1 Datura stramonium | reverse complement strand
AAGGGTAGAAAAATATAACGTTTGGATTTTCTGAACCGTTGTACTGTTTTTGTTTGATATAAGAGTTTTTTTTTTTTAAGAATTCCTATACATTTGTTTTCTTTATGTATTTCAATTTCCCTCTAAATCTTGTTTGTCTCATAATCTCTTGCATTACAAGTACTTGAATTTCAATTCTTCTTAATGGTTCCTCCAC
Source organism: Datura stramonium (assembly GCA_018107945.1). Lineage (NCBI taxonomy): Eukaryota > Viridiplantae > Streptophyta > Magnoliopsida > Solanales > Solanaceae > Datura > Datura stramonium. Next base: position 502,970 of record JACEIK010000038.1, on the reverse strand, counting down.
AGAGTAGTTTGAATCAATAAGAAAAAATTGTCAAGATGATCATTTATCTCCATACATTTCCCTACTTAATTATCACATGGTATAGTCCACCTAGGGGTCCTCACATTTCTCACTTACTCTTGGCGAATGATATTATGCTATGTGGAAAAATCAACATAACTTGTTGCCATTCTATTACAGTTATTTTGACACAATTCAGCAATATTTCAGGACAAAAGATGCACATTTTGAAATTAAAAATCTTTTACGACCTGAACAATAATTATGTCCTCAACTCTTTTAACATAAGTAAGGGAAATAACTTTGCTTTATTTTCACTAGGACATGTCGAGCAACTCTCATTCGCTCAACCCTTAAAAAAAATTTATCCAACTATGTTATATTTATAAAGATTACATGCAATGTCGTTGTTCATTGCATGGAACCTATTGCCATAACTTTTATTAGGGAACTTACTCCTACAAGAAAAAAGTTGCATCTTGTTAAGTGATCCACGGCTGGCTAGGTATACAAAGCCTCCAACTCAAAAATAGGGCAGTATTAGCATTCACAGAACTCGAGGTGGTCAGCTGTTCTTCGTAATAAATGTTTACATTGACCTAATAGCTAGAGTAACAATTTTAGAATTTCTTCACGCACTTGGAGAGCACTCCATTTAGGATAATCGTATTTCCAAAAAGGACTATTTTAGAAGCCTTTCAAGGGTGCACACATCAACTTTTGACATGATTCATGGCTAATATCATCAAATACTCTCCAAACATAGGAGATGCATGCACAATACCATTACTCAATGTCGTTCACATAATAACTGGGATTTCACTGATATTTCATTCGAAATCTTACAGTTCACACATATTACCGACTTACTTGGGGGCTTGCAAACTCTTTGACTTAAATTCATTCTTCAATCATGGTTTCAGGATCTAGCCACATTCCATAACGGCGCCGTACTTTTAAATTGGATCTAGAAGCTACACATTCAACAAAAATTCAAGAGATTTTTATGGCTTTTTAGCCATGCATGTTTGCCCACATCAAGTTATTTATATCACATCACATTCATTCTGGTAAAGCACAATGATCTCTGAATCTACATTTTATAACATCATGTGAAGGTGTTATGAAGTTTTGATAATTTACAAATTGTGTACAAGTGGCATTTTATATGATAAAGAATGAAGATAGAAGTATCAATAACTAGGTCATCAAAGATATCTAGGTAAAAGTGAATATACAAGCAACACTATCGAAGGAACTCATCAGAAAATCTATTCCTCTAACTAGAGAAATAGATTATTAAAGATAGAAGATATTTACGTGGGCACCAGAAGTCCTTGGAGAATTGCAATACTGGAAAATTTATTTCAACAAGGAACTGAAAATCTATACAAAAATAGTTACTATAAACTTGCAAACAAAATTAGTTCCAGATAAGGAGACAAAAAAGCTCATGCACGTCAATAAGAAGAAGACCAAATAAAATTAGGATTGAATTCTTGAAAAGTCTTGAACCAAATCTAACTTTGATTAGAGAATTGGAGCGCGACGACTTATTTCTATATAAACAACACGTCAACCAACCTTTGGAGTTTGAGAACACCCAAAGACAGAGTCCTCAGAGTGTTCCTAATTTTACATGAAGAGTCTCGAAAAAGAAATTTGTGCTACAATAATGAACATATTCCTATCAAGTTTTATCTATACAGTTATGTAGTTTGTAATAGCTAGTTTTTTTAGAGAGGTTTCAAGATAGGATCTTGATTTCTTTTTTAAAATTGTAATAGGTGTTGTCTTGTTTATTCTAAAGGATGTCAACCAGGGTAGGGTCATTGAATGTTAAGAGGGAAGAGGAAGAACTGTTGGGAATAGTTCATGTAGGTATTACAAGTGCAGTTGTAAATATAATTGGAGTTGGGCTCGAGTTTAATGGAAGAGATTGGGAAAAGTTCTACACAAGATAGATCGTGTTTGTTGACTCTCCTGAGCAAGGAGCTTTTCATATAAAATTCTTGTATTGATTTATCATTCACAATTACTTTCTTGCATAGTTACTCAAAAAACATGGTTCATTAAGTGCTTAGGTCGCAACCAAACTAACAAGTGGTATTAGAGAAAGATATTTCAATAAAGGCAAGCACCTTGAAAGACTGACAATAGTTGCACCTCCTGGAGTCCAAGAAGATTAATCAATCACAAGATCAACCTACTTCATTGGCAAATACTATGATTGTTGGAAAGAACAAATGCAAGACTTCATCATAGGTGAAGATCTTGAATAATGGGACATAATCATAGAAGGCCCCAAACTCACTTATGCCACTAATGATAAGGAAAAGAATATCATTTCCAAAAAGATAGACGAATATAATGATGAAGACATTAAGGTTATCCATAGGAATATCAAGGCAAAGAAGTTGCATATTTATCACAAAGGTCCTAAAGAATTCAACATAATCTTCTCATGTACAATTGCCAAAGAAATCTGGGACACTCTTCAAACTAGGTATGAAGGAATTTAAAAAATCCAAATTGAAAAAGGAAAAGATGATGAGTCTATTCAAATATAGGAAGAGTAAGACTTAGAAAAAAAGGGAGGCTATGGATTATTGCACCCCGTAAGTTCCTATCATTTAACCGATGCGGGTATATGTATGTTGGAGTTTTGGAGTTTAACGCATGCGAGTAAAGGCTCGGGGAATGAACGCACGAGCACGGTACTGAGTTAGCGGGTAAAAGAAGGTCGGAGGCAAGCCGCAGCAGGCACCGCATTGCGGACTTCCTCCCTCGCTTTGGGCGGCGTATCGCGCCCGTAAAGCGGCGCGTGGGAGGCGCGCCGCGGACCTCCTCCGTCGCCTCTCTCTATATGCGTGTGTATTAAGTGTCTGTTGTCTCACTTTAAGCATTTCAAGAAAGCATACCCTCGGCTAGCAAGAAACCTCTCTCAACTTTTCACCCGTTCTACGTCAATTATGCCGTTAAACTCCATCTAAACGCAAATTCATCTTAGATAACGAGTTCCAGGCCTACGAGGAACATCCCTGTGGAGTTAATTTCTTGTAAATTCATTTGGAGTATCGGAACCACGCAGAATAAAAGTTGTTAGAATCACTTCTAATCAAGTCCTAAGCGACTAGAAGTGAAAGATAAGCATTTCCACCTTATAAACTCTCAGGAATTTGTAAGCTTCCAGCCGAATTGAATGAAGTTTGAATTGCAGTTATTGTCTTTGAAAGATATCATTATTTTCCGATTTCTACTATTGAAACAGCCATATTCTCTCAGCGTGGAGGCTATAATTGAGTAGAATTGCCGACTTCATGTTGGAACTACATGGGTAAACGAGAATCATAAATTGAGGTATGTTAATTCTTATCCCTTCGGCAAGTTATTCTCATCATATAATGATACGAACTATTCTATTGAATGTAGATAACGATCCTATATGATGTAATTAGCTGTTACTAGTAGATAAGGATTATGTATGTTGCGATTAGCTGCTACCAGTAGATAATGATTATATATGTTGTGGTTAGTTGCTAAAAGACGTATTGAGAGTATACTGTAGTATCCCTCATCGGGAAAGGGGCATGTTAAGTATGACTAACGCTAGGTGCATCGTAGAGAGTTCCCCGTTCCACTGTTCACCACTTAGAAGTATTCTGATGTTCTGCTTTCGTGCCAAGGCCTTAGAAGTCTATGTTTAGTTGTTGGGCCTGAATGGTTAAGTTTGATAGCATAGGGCGTAGCCGAGCAATATGAATTTCAATTTAACGCCTGTATTATCAGTAAAGCTCGCCCAGTGGCCGATGGCGTACTTGACGCCTCCAGGGTCAGGATCTAGATAGGGTGGGATTATTCTCGAGTTGATGGCACTGGGGTTGCCTAACGAACTTGGCGACAACTCGCCATATGATTGGCCATTGTCAGTGATCGTTAGTTCCAATCGAGTTAATGCTTATCATACAGGTTTCCTAAGAAACCATCCTAGTTGCTACAAGAATGATAGACCAGTTGATACCCTAAGGAGGGGAACTTAATAGTAGTTCAACGTGGGCCCGCCGCCCCAGCCTACTCGTGTAGGTACCCAGGTACAGGTTGCCGCGAGTAGCTAGGTCCAGATAAACCTGCCTACGAGGCTATGAATCGCCCAGAGAAGTCATATGAAATCTGAACAGACCAAGTTAGTATCTAAGGGACTAGAACCATAGTGGTACAGTATACCTTCAGGCTAAGAATTATAGTAAGCTGCCTGTGGAAGGTTAGGGCTGACTGCTCAGGAACATATCTGATTAGTAGCAACCCTACAGTTGTTCTAAGCGAAGGAACTAAATAGTTGGCCATCTGCGACCTTACTGTTCACTAATGAGATATCATTGTCCTAGCATGACATTCAGAGCATCATTTAGGCCACCCCAGACCTTGCCCTATTCTGTCTAGTCGTTAGAGATTATAACCACTGCCAGGACCCTCTAATCAGGTGTAGGCAACGGGGTGTGCTCGTTGGCAGCTATACAGGCTATTCTAGGGGAGAGTAATGGTCGCATTAGGAATTAAAAGCCATATACGCCTTTGAGTGGCTAGATTGGTACTAAATGTAGTATATCAGTTAGCATTGATCCCACCTAGGATGGCCTTCCATTGACCAACTTCAGAGTTGTTAACTGTGTCATCGCCTATGGGGCTATTGATCGCTCGGAGGAGCTATATGATGTCACTCAGAGGAGCTATGTGATGTCCGATGGGACCACACTCAGGCCTAGGCCATATTTACGTCCATCCACGTATAGGCCTCTTTTTATGTTGTATTAGCATTACTGACCTTCTGTTGGTCCTTGTGCCCAGGGTGCAGTTACAGAAGCCCAGAGGGCTCAGACACAGTTATAGGAGCCCAGCGGGCTCAGTTGTAGACCCAGAAGTCGGGTAGGTTGGCTATAGTTAACAATAAAATCATAAGGACCTTGTTAGGGGTATATAGATTGGATTGTACTTGCCAGGGATTATGGGGGCCCCGTAGGTTGTTTCTGTGTTGCTTGCACCTTCTAGGCTTATGGGGGCCATGCTAGGTTCTTTTTTGTATACTTGCTTGCTAGTTATAGCTTATGTATGTATAGTCGTACAACTTTAGCTCATATAGGTGTAGTGGTTTACTAGATGTAGGTCATGGATAGGAAAGCTTACGGGTTAACTTCTGCCCTTCTTGCTATTCACTCTCAATCCTTTATCAGCTTTTAATCAGCTTTCATTACTGCCTTACATATTCGGTACATATTATACTAACGCCCAACTATGGGGCACTGCATACTTACCTGCAGGTTTAGATAGACAGATTGTGGGATATCTTAGCAGCTATTCAGAATTAGCTGATTGGCTAGCTCCTTTCATGGGGAGTTTCCAGGTTGTAGAGGTTACCTGTCTTTTATTGGTATAGCATTTGGGTAGGCCGAGGCCTTGTTCCGACCACTATTTTTATTCTTAGAGGCTTGCAGACTACAGTTTCTTCAGTTAGATGTTCGTGTTGGCCATGTGGGGTCTAGTATCGCTTTCAGTTAGCAGCCTTATGGCTGTAGTGTTTAATATAACTGCATGTTTTTTATTCTGTTATAACTAGACAGTATGGTGGTCTTGTCGACCCACATAGAATCCCTTTTATTGTTATGTTGGCTGGGTTAGTTGTTTTCTTTTACAAGTGTTGCGTGGCCTTTTTGGCTCGAGGCTATGTTTACAGCCGAGATATAACAGTTTATTTTTTTGATTCTGAGTCGCTAGTAGGCACCAGAAGTGCACACTCCTAGCCAGATCAACTCAGATCTCAGTGTGGCATTAGGTGCCAGTCATGCCTCCCAAAGTGGGGCGTGACAGGAATACTCTAATCCTGAATCTAGAACAGATGAAGATTTTGCAAGGAATATTATTCAAATCTTGAAGACATTATTAGAACATGCCAATCCAGACTGAAAAGGAAAATATGATGAGTTTATTCAAAAATAGGAAGACTCAGACTCAAAAGAAAGAAGAGAGGCAATAAAAGACTCTAATCCTGACTCAGGGAAATATGAGGATCTTGACAAGGTAAATTATTTAGATCTTGAAGACATAATTAGCACATGTCTGAAGATCGTGACTCGGATTACTCTCAATGCCTTTTAAGAAGTTCATACTAATAGAGACAAACAAAGAAAGACTACACAACTCTGAAATCAAAACATAATAACCTTACAAAAGAAACTAATAATCTAACAAGATAGGTTCTTATATTGAAGAAAAGAAAGGCAGGAGGCAAAGCTAGTCAATACTTAGCTTCACTCCTTGTGAAGGAAGAATTTGTAGTGGCAAATCCAAACAGAGCTGGAAACTCACTGAGAAGCTAAAATAAGTCAGAGATAAGTTCAAAAGATCTCTCAAATGGATCTGACCCTCAAGAATGAAGATTTTTCTATAGGAAATTAATAACAATAGAAGATGTAAGTCCAAGATTGAAAGAAGAACAGAAGAACATGATTCTCCACAAGTGCATATCAATCTTCACCAAAAGGAACCCGAATGCAGAAGGGTTCCTATAACTCCTCTATAAAGCGAAAGGAAAGGGACAAGGTAGGGGAAAATAAAAACATGTGATCTATAAAAAAAAAGTAATTATTTCCTTCAAAAACCCATGAAGAGACAGTGTAGGATAAAAACTGAACAATCTCTCTCCCAGATAAAAAGAGTATAGAAATACAAGTAGAATAAGGAATGAAGAGTAAAGTTGTACAACAAAAGCCAAGATCTTCCATTTAAGAACTAGTATTGAGAACCTAATTCTTAAAAAATAGGGAAGAACAAGGATGATTTTGAGATAGATTTGTCTTTTGTAAAGGAGCTCACATAAGGTTCCAGAAAGCTCAAAACCTGAAATTGTTGCCCCATCCCAAGATGATTGAGAATAAGGAGTGGAAGCAAATCCTAGATCATAGAAAATAAAAAAACTTTTAAACTAAAGGGAGGTTGAAGAGAAACTATGTGATGCTGACATAAAGGAAAAAAGCTCAGCAGCAGATGAAGAGTGTCACTGAAGAACTTGTTTCTCTGATAATATGGCATGAACAAGAAGATAAAGTAGAAATCTTGACTCCTCCAAAAAGGTTAATCCTTGAGTCTCTCAATATTATAAAATTAAATTGAAACTGTGGATTAATTGGCCAAATCATGAAGAAGGATATTGTCTTAGAATATGAGACATGAAAGTGGAGGAGCCGCATAAAGAAAATTAGTCAGCATATGCTTATTCTAGTGGCTACAATTATGAAGGATAAACTTCTAGAGAAATCAGATAGTAAAGTTGGTTCTCAAAGAAGAAGAAGAAATATGTTTTAGGGATCTTGAATCATATTTAAGTTTACAAGCACTATTTAACTATGATTATAGATCCCAAAAACATATTTCCAAACCATACAAGTCACATATTATCAAGCTTATGTCCAACCCCTAGATATTTGATCATATTGTAGCATTACAAGCACCAATTTCTCAATACTCTTTCCTACCTATTTTCTATGAGCTTGAGTTTTCCTAAATTTTATAACTCCAGAAAATTCATTCTTTCCAAATAACCCAATAAAAAATATATGATCAGGGAGACACTATCTTAGAGGGAATAAAAGGAAAACTTTAAAGAAGCGGGAGGCTCGGGATTGTAAGGGATGGGTAATGTTGGGAATTAAGAAAGCTTATTTATGTAAGATGTGAGTAGAAAAATAAAAAGGAATGGCATGATAGTTGAAAATTTAGCATCATTGAATGTTAATGATTATTTGAAAAAGAATTAAAAGATTGAAAAAAGAACCTAGTCCCTCGCTATTAGTCTTGACAAAAAATGTGAATGGTTGAATTGAGAAGGGTGTAATAGATATCCTACCATTGGTGTTTGTTGGGTATAATAAATATAGGTTCGAGGAGCACAAAATAAGAATAGTAAGGAGGAAAGGGGGGTTAAAAAGTTCTTATTATTTTCTTTGACGAGAGACATATGAACTAAACTATAAAAAAATTTCTTCTATACAAAGACAACCTATTTTTGAATACAAACTAATACCAAATCATACCATAGTAGTTATGTAAGTGCATGTAATTGCCTATTTTTTGGTCCTTATGGATTAAAATTATGCATCCAAACATCTTCTATTTAGGCTTGATGAATTCTTAGATTGTAATTTTACTGTTACACCCCGTGTATTTAGAGAGGTCCCGTTGATAGGTTCAGACGTATGAGCCTAGTTTTGCTGCTACGTATTTTATGTTGAGCAAAGTCCGGGGGACAATTGAGCGAACGGGTGGTTGAGCGAGCGGGTGAAAGAGGCCGAAGGTAGTCCTTTACTATCGTCTTGTCTGATTTTGTTATAGTTATTTTTGAACCTCGATAGTTCTAGCTTGTTGTAGTTAGTTTTGTGGCAGGGTGTACTCGATCAGGTGTGGCATGGGGCGTCAATGTTATCCCTCTAGGTTTTAAGTGCGACAAACATCATATTAGAGTAGTTCCTATCCTAAGGAGTCTATAAGTCATGCCTAGTAAAGTCTTATTTATGTATGTGTTGAACAGTGTACTTATAAACAAGACTTTACAGGATATTTAGTATTGTTATCCTTCTTTCTGGATCGAAATCGTGTGAGATGTCAGCTGTTGTAGGAGTCGGGTCTAGAATCACGTTTTGCTGACTTGTGCAGGAAATGTTTATAGTCTGATGGATTCTAGCCGGTCAATGGCTAGATATGGTGATAGGTAAGATCCTTACTTTGATTTTTGGTTATGGTTGTGTTGCGCCTTGGTATGGTGCGAAGTCTCATTGTCTGGAGTCGTCTATGGTAGACCCCATGAGTCTTGTGACCGTGTGAGCCAGTATCGTGTTGTGATAGCATCTTGGGTTGAATTCGTGTGTGTCGTCTAACATTCGAGGATGAATATTTTTAGCGGAGAAGGATGTTACACCCCATGAATTTAAATTGGTTTGTTGATAGATTTCGAACGTATGAGCCTAGTTTTTCAACTTTGTGTTGTACGTGAAGTGAAGTATGGGGGAAGATTGTGTGAACAAGTGGTTGAGTGAGCGGGCGAAAGAGGCTGGAGGCAGTCCACAGGAAGCTATGCATGTTGCGAACTCCTCCCCTCTGCCTTGGGTTGCACATTGCGACCTCTTTTCTCTGCGGTAGGGTGCGTGTTACATAGTGGGTAAGGCAGTGAATGCTTATTTATATAAGTTTGGTCGGCTGTTTATATCATTTCCTCCCTTTTGGAAAGCCCCCACGATGGAAACCCTTCCAAACTCTCTCTATATATTTTCCTTTCAACTTTGAGGCTAGAAATTATATCTTACTGTGAAGTTTGATATCGGGAAGTGGATTCTTGCTGTGTGCGGCGTTGGGGTATTTTTCTAGTGGCTGCTTCATGTTGAGTTGTTGGTAAGCTTTCTCCTTCATTCACTTCTAGCTTTTTTTGGCTTGGTTATGAGTTACTTATTATTGGTAGGTTGTCATTTTGATGTTTCTACCGTTGAAATAGTGAGAATCTTGTTAAATAAGATTCGCTTGCCTCGTCTCTTTGTTGAATCTTAGTTGGCTACATTTGACAGAAGTTTGGAATGCTCTTAGGTAGCACTTCTATGGTGTTGACAACTCTGGATTTGGCTAGGTTGGAATTTGTTGGATTCAAGGTATGTTAAGGCTTATGTCTCTCTGTGTAGGCATGAATTCCATTCCAACCACACTCTTGTTGTTTTGTGTGAGTTTGTTATGTTGTAGCTACTGTTTGGATTGATTATAGATTGTATTGTGGGTTTTTGGGAGGTAGGCATTTCCCTCACATGTTGAGGCCATGAAATTAGACTTAATTTTAATTGGTTGTCGCACGTTGATAGAACGTTGAAAGATGTCGATTGTGATCTTTTTGGCTTGAGTTATGGGATTCTTTGGCCATACTTTGGGGGCTATTTTGAGGTAGTTTTAGTTCATATGTGTGGCTAGTCGGATGGATTAGTTAAGAGATGATTTAGTAAGCTCGTAGTGGCTTTGGTTGTCCTCGGGTAGTCGGGTTCGATTGTTGTGGAATCGAGGTTAGTTTTTGTTAAGTTTGATGAAGAGTGATGTTAGGTATGGTAGTTCTTGGATTGGGAATAAGGTTTGGAGATAGAATTGTTAAGTCATGATCTTTCAGCTGCCACGGAGTAAGCTGGTGGACGGCTAGATACGTGAGGTTAGTGCCATGTCATCGTAGTCAGTTGGTGGAGATTGATAGCTAGTTCTGGGCTGCTTGAACTTGTATTTGTGTGTATAAATAGTTAATTGTGAACTATATGATAGATATGGTTTCTGGAGGCTCTGCGATAACCTGTAAGGTTGTGACGGTTTCTAGCAAGGTTGAGCCCCTAGCTTGTGAAGACCTGTAAGGTCGTGACGGTTTTTGGCATGGTCATATTCATGATTCAGCGGATACTATAAGTCCGTGACTATTTTTGGCATGGTCATGCTCGCGATTTGTGGATGCTTGTAAGGCCGTGACTATTTTTGGCAAGGTTGTGATTATGGATTGATTTATATGTTGTGTTGTTGCCTTGTATTATATTATTTGATAACTGTGTATGCTAGATGTGTTGGTGATAGCTGAGGTCGTTGATGGTCCTAGAGTTGACTCTAGTAAGACATTTGGATGGATTTTGTATGGTACAAATGGTTTTAGGTGCGTCGTATTGGCTAGGTACAAACTATTTGTTTGTCCGTTTGGTTATCTTTTTATGTTGGACTTGCTAGGCTTATTGGGGGTTAGGTAGGTTCAATTTACCTATTTGATTCGTGACTTTCTTCCTGTTGATACCTGATATGTCTATTGATCTATACTACGAATCATGTTATCTTTTTCGCCTTACATACTCGGTATATTTCTGTGTTGACGCCCTAGTTGGGGCACTATATTCATGCCTGCAGGTGCCAATCAACAGGTAGATTGAGTTTTTATAATTGAGTGGAGTTCTAGCTGGGTCACTAAAGCTCCAAGTCTTTTCGAGCTACCAGATATTTGTATTATGGGTAGTTCGAGGCTCTGTCCTTGAAAATTTACTATTGTTGTATTTATAGAGGCTCGTAAACTTCTGCTATGGGTGTAGTGTCGTTGCTATGGGCCACGTGGGCCTGATTGTATAGATTGTTCCTTTTGTGGCCCTGACGGCCTATTGTTATCTTTGGGTTCGTATGTGAATCAGTTTCTATCCTCTATAGTCGTTTTCTTTGATTATATTATAGTTGTTATTTCCGAACCTCAACGGTTCTGGCTTATTACAGTTAGTTTTTTGCAGGGTGTGCTCGATCAGATGTGGCACAAGGTGCCAGTCATTCCCCTCTAGGTTTGGGTGTGACAAACTTGGTATTAGAGCAGTTCGTGACCTAGTGAGTCTATGAGCCGTGTCTAGTAGAGCCTTGTTTATGCGTGTGTTGCGTAGTGTACTTATAAACATGAGGTTGCATGATATTTAGGATTGTTACACTTCTTTTTGGATCGAAATTATACGATGTATCAACTGTTGTAAGAGTCAAGTCTAGTCTTACGTTTGCTGGCTTGTGCAGAAAATGCTTATAATCTGATGGATTCTAGCTAGCCAATGGCTATATGTGACGACAAGTAATATCCTTACTTTGATTTTTGTTATGGTGGTGTCGCGTCTTGGCATAGTGCAAAGTCTCGTTGTCTGGAGTCGTCTGTGGTAAACTCTAGGAGTCTTGTGATTGTGTGAGCCAATATCGTGCTGTGATAGCATCTTGGGATGAAATCGTATATGTCGTCTATCATTCGAGGATGAATATTTCTAAGGGGAAAGGATGTTACACCCCATGCATTTAGAGAGGTCCCCTTGATAGGTTTCAGACGTACGAGCATAGTTTTGCAGCTACGTATTATACGTTGAGTGAAGTACAGGGAACGATTGTATGAATAATGCTCGAGCAAACGGGCGGAAGATGCCAAAGGCAGTCCACAGGGAGCTGCGCATCGCGGACCCCTCCCCTCCGCATTGGGCTATGTATCATGACCCTTTTTTTGCGGTGCGGTGCGCGTATCGGACTGGGTAAGATGGTAGCTACCTATTTATATAAGTTTGGTCGGTTGTTTATATCATTTCCTCCCTTTTGGAAATACCCCAAAATAAAAACCCTTCCAAACTCTCTCTATATATGTTCCTTTCAATTTTGAGGCTAGAAATCATATCCCATCATGAAGTTTGATGTCGAGAAGTGGATTCTTGGTACGTGTTCATGCGGTACTAGCATTGGTGTATTTTTTCAGTGACTGCTTCGTGTTGAGTTGTTGGTAAGCTTCCTCCTTCATTGGCCTCTAGTTTTTTGGCTTGGTTATTAGATCCTTAGTACTGGTAGGCTGTCGTTTTGATCTTTCTACCATTGAAATCGTGAGAATCTTATTGAATAAGTTTTGCTTGCCTTGTCTCTTCATTGAATCTAAGTTGGATGCATTTGACAGCAACCTGGACCACTCTTAGGAAGCACTTCTGTGGTGTTGATAGCTCGGGATTTGTCTGTATTTCAAGAACTCAAGAAAAGTAAAGCTAAAAGGAGTTAAAGCCAAAAAAATGTCCAAAGGACAAAACAATGTACGGACCATCGGTATGATAAACGATCTGCATCATCAACCATCCAAGGCCAGCAAAAGATTCTAAAAACCAAACTAACAGAGTCCTTAAACGAAGGTTTGAAGGATAGACTTAAGCTAGGCAAAAGTGAAATTCTTAAGTGCGACCTCTTTCCTAAAAACGGTTGGTCGATCCATGGACGACAAGCTAGGGATAGAAGCCACATTACAATGTACGGATCAAAGGACGGTTCATCCCTTTACACCTGACACTTCAAAGTTTGAATTAATTGAGCTTTTTGGAATATAGTATNATTATATTCATTTTAAAAAATAGAGTTGATAAATAGTGCAACTCTATATTTGGAGTTGCACTATTCACACTCTATTTTTTACTCTAAATTTAGAGTTTAGAATAGGATTTAAAGTTGGGTTGGAGCCGTGATGAATTATACGAGTCCACCACCGTTCTAGGGACCTGGTCCATAGGATAAGTTGATCGAGTTAGAACACACAAATAGAAGATGCAGCTAGAAATATGACGCCCAATATTTACGTGGAAACCTCCTTGCTCAGGAGAGTAAAACCACGACCTACCTCGTAGGATTTCTCAATAATTTCACTAGATATGAGCAACAAAAATTACAAACTCTAGTAATCCTTTGGATTAAACTTTTAATCCAATCCTCCTTGCAATAACTCTACTACAAGGCTTCAAGGCAATAACTCTATTACAAACAACTCTAACCAGCTAACTCTAGCTAGTACAACCACGACTAATTCTAGCCCAACTACCAACTAAATCTAGTTGATACACCACGACTAATTCTAGTCCAACTACCAACTAACTCTAGTTGATACACCACGGCTAGCTCTAGTCCTCCAACCAACTAACTCTAGTTGATACACCACGGCTAACTCTACCCCTACAACCAACTAACTCTAGTTGATATTTCTTTCTAAAAAACACAAGAAAGATTACAATAAAAACACCTATACAAACTTCATAAAGTAAAGAGTAGGTTTACACTTGAGAATAGATTACAAAGACTCACCAACAACCTAGACTAGAAGATAACTTCAGTTGACTGAGAGCAGGTCCCTTGTT
>JACEIK010000038.1:477847-488320 GCA_018107945.1 Datura stramonium | reverse complement strand
CCTGCAGGTACTCATAGACGAGGAGGCGATCCCTCGTGATTCCAGCTAGCTATAGAGTCATCAGCTCCTGTCATCCGGAGCCTGATATTCAAAGGTGTAGTTTATTTCATTTTGTTGTACAGTAAGGGTAGGTCGGGGCCCTATCCCGATCATTTTTATCAGTACTCATAGAGGCTTGCAGATTATATATATTTATCTCCCTGTGGTCAGTTGAGTCGGTCGTGTGAGGCCGTGCATTGTGTTCAGCTATTTAGAATTCTTGTTTATGTTGGCCGTGTGGGGCCATAGTTTGACAGTAGTGGTGACCTCGCCGGTTACGTAGTTATTCAGTATTCTCTATTTTGAGTTTCAGATGACTAGACAGCATGGTGGCCTTGTCGGCCCATATAGGTTCCTTGCCATGAGCATGTTCTGGTTAGCTGTTATTATATTCACAGGTGGCTATAGGCCAGTCGGCCGGAGGCTGTGTTTACAGCTGTTATATAGCTCTTTATTTCCAGAAATCAGAAATAGAGCTACCCAGGCACCAGACGTGCCTAGGCTCACCAGTTAGCAGCCCAGGTCCTACTAGGGCACCAGGTGGCAGTCATACCCCCCAAGGTGGGGCGTGACAAATTATAAGTTTATTTGAAGCCCCTTTATATGTTAATTGCACTTAATTTGCATTTGAATCATGTTTATCGTTTGTTTCAAATATGTCATCTTAATCTGATCTTTCATAAAAAGCATTGTCCACCATATAGAAATTCTGTCCATAGGATTCTCTATAGGATAAATACACTTCAATTGATATCGAGACTTATATGACACCTTTTGTGCTAATTGTTTATTATTAGTTGCTTTGTTTTGCCACTTTTATCTTTAACAACCTTAAGTATGTCTTAGATCAAAAAATCCAAATTAGTAGTCCATTGCCTCTTGGACATTGGGATTGGGTCGGGTAGGCATATGCTAGAGCATTAGTATCTTCCACTTGTTTAGAATAATTTAAGACTAATAATTAATTAATTAGGTGGGTAGTGGGACATGATAGTTTGTACTCGCTGAATAATATGAGCAACCTCAACGGTTGTGAAGTATTATTTTAGTTGCACGGGGTGATCCCGTTAGGTTAAAATTCTCCCTTCCTTTTGAGGAAGAACTACGTTTGACCTGATTCCCTTTGGGGATACATAGGCGTCTATTTGAGGTTCGGTCCAACTTTTAAATTTTCTATTTATCTGTTTTGTTATTTTTTCTTTCCAGTTTTATCATTTATTTGTTATTTTTATTTTCTTTTATTTGTCAATTATTATTTTCTTAAATTGTTAGACTTATTATATTCTTATCATTATAATGTCTTAATTTTCCTTTTCTTGCTTAAATTAAAAGGCTATTTGAATAGTTTAATTACTTAGTTTATTTTAAAAGATTAAAATTAATCTTATTTGATCGCTTAGTAACTACCCCCAAATAATTGATGAATCCGGCCGGGAACCACATTTGTGGACCTTGAAAGGTGCCTAACACCTTCCTTTTGAGTTAATTTGAACCCTTTCCCGACTCTGGTGACCTAGTCTAATAAAATAGGCCCTTAGGTTAGTACGATGCCCTAAAGCACCCCAAATCGTTAGGTGGCGACTCTTCTTTCCAAATAACCCTTAAGAGTTGTCACATGTCGAGTTTTTCTTTTCGCGAGAAAAATGGGGCAACATATGTGAAAGAGTTACTCAAAAGATTCAATATGGAATCTGCTAATGAGATTGATACTCCTATTGCTACTGCCACAAAATTGGACCTTGATGAAACAGGTCCATCCATAGAGCAGAAGCTGTATAGAGGTATGATTGGCTCTCTTCTTTATCTCACTGCTAGTAGACCTTACATTGTTTTTAGTGTTGGCATGCGTGCTAGATTTCAAGAAAATCCCAAAAAATCACATCTCAAAGCTGTTAAAAGAATATTGAGATATCTGAAAGGAAAAACTGATCTGGGATTATGGTATCCAAAAGGAAGAAATTTTTCACTGGTGGGATATGTAGATGCTGATTATGCTGGATATCCAGTGGATAGAAAAAGCACTATAGGCATGTCACACTTCATTAGACCGTGTTTGATCTCCTAGTCCACAAAGAAGCAAAATTATGTAGCTTTGTCTACTGCTGAGGATGAATATGTAGCAGTTGGTTCATGTTGTGCACAACTATTATGGATAAAGTAACAACTATTGGATTTTGGTGTTGATGTTGGATGTGTGCCAATATTGTTTGATAATACCAGTGCTATAAACATTGTTAAAAATCCAGTTCAACATAAGAGAACCAAACATATTGACATAAGGCATCATTTTCTAAGGGACAATGTTGAGAAATGTCATTTTTCAATTATGTTTTGTTCTATTGAAGAGCAAATTGCTGATATTTTTACCAAAGCCTTAAGCACGGATCTTTTTTAAAAGAACAGGTTACAATTTGGGATGATTAAGATTGTATGAGTCACCTCCAATGATTGGCTAGATTAAGCAATTTCTTTGTCTTACTGCTACCTATGTTATTTATCTTACAATTTGCACATTTACTTGTGCATCCCAAGCATAGGATAAAATTTTTACAATTGACAAGAATTGTGTTTTAATCTGTGCAGTGATATCAAGATTTTGAGGCAGTCATTCTTAACAATCAGGTATGTTCTTTTCACCCAATAGTTTACTGTTAATGAGAAACAACTATGCCTAAGTATTCCACTCCTTAAACTTTATTATAACCGTCAGTAATTCACCTCTTCCCCATAAAGCCTGAAAACTGCCACCCACTAATCATCAGGTCTCCCACTGACACCATTGATTAATAGTCACATCCCACATTTCAACTTCTACTTTTCCCTCTATAAAGAGGCAACTTGGATGATTTCACAGGCATTCAAATTAAATTTCCTTCCTTGATTTATCCAAAAAAAAATTATGGCTTAATATTCCTTCTCTAGCAGCTCTTCAGCCACTAGTTCAGGAAATTTGCCCATATCTCAAGACTTGGTGGTTCACACTTCTGAAACTTCCTCTCCTACCATTCCCCCTCCCATTCAGTTCAAAATGTCTGATTTTGCAGCATGAAATACTTTTAAAGTCCAGTTTTCTTCTTCCTCAACCATCCCACCAATTCCAACTGATTCATCCATCAAAATCTGTGATGTAGCTCCACTCCAATCAGCTCCAAATGAAGGAACTCCTATAGCAGACCTCATTCCCCAAAGGGTTCGAACCAATTGAGAAAGAAATTTGGTTCCCCTGTTCTTATCCCTGATGATGAACCTGACCATGAACCATCTCCTCCTACCAGTTCCACTCGTGTTCCTCTTACTCGAACTCAAAAAGGCAGGAAGAGGAAAATCTTGCACAAACTCTTCACAAAAGTAAAAAGAAGAAATCCTCTACTCCCTCCTCTGTTGAAAAGCCATCCTCTTCGTCTAAGGACGTACTGCTAAGATCTGTTCGAAAATTCAAACAATGGTTTTTCATGTTGTCAAAGATTTGAACAATGAAAATAGATGGCGAGTGCCTGATCGAATTAACCAGGTCATGTAGTAACAAGGTAAGACCATTCCCAAGCCTACTTCTTTTGGATCCTCCAAATCTCCCTTTTAAACACCTTCTTCTGCCACAAAAACTTCCTCTAGGACTACTCCACAATATTCTTCACAACCACCTTTAAAATCACCCTTACAACCCCCTTCTAAACCTACTCCAAAACCCTCCTCTAAAATGACTTCCAAACCCTCCACTAGACCCTCTCCAAAACCCTTCGCTAAACCCTCTCCCAAACCCTCCTCTAACCTCTCCCAAACCAACCTCTATACCATCATCCACATCTATCTCTAAAGACCCTTCTCCCTCTTCAAGTACCAGAACTTTGGAACGGATTTCTCGACCTTCTCCATCCTATGAGTCAGATTCTGATGAAGATGTATCTGTTGGGATCGACACCTCTGGCCTCACTGATAACTAAATAATCATTTGGTTCACTTTCAAAAATGAATTGTTCTTCGGGGAAGGGTGGTGACTGGGTTTGGTGGTCCTGAAATGGAAGTTTTGCTTGAAAAATTGAAAGTTCAAGGATGGACATCCCTGTTTCTTCAAGGTGATTTTTAGAGAAAATTTGGCAAACCTGAAGTGGTTGAGTTCTATGCTCGTGGGATTGCAAATGGTTCCCTTTTTTCTTCTACTGTCCGGGGAATTTCTATTCATTTGATGGCTGGGGATTTGTCCTATATCTTGGGAATTCCCAATGGAGGTTGGGATCACTATGTCAAGTTTGAATGGCCACCTTTGGACAATTTTCCTTCTGTTAGGGATATATGCAGAAAACTCTCAGGCCAATCAAATCTTTTCCAGCATCGCCGCATTCAAAATGAAGAAATGTCCCCACTTCATCAACTATATTTTGATGTTGTTCATAAAGTGATCATTCCTAGGAAGGAGAGGAGAACTGAAGCCAACTATCTTGATCTCACTCTAATGGAGCTGTTGGACACTGGGGTTAACATTGATTTACCCAGTCTCATGGTGAAGCATATGCAGAGGGTGCTTACTAAGGATGATAAGGGACATGCCCTTCCCTATGCTTTTTGGTTGTCTTATGTTTTTGAGGACTATTCAGTCCCTGATCAAGTATGGACTTTTCAGAAAACTAAGGATGTTCTTGGGGAGGTGAAACATGTTGATCTACCTGCATCAATGAGGAGAGCTAAAACTCCTTTTCAAAGGATGCGAACTGCCCTAGTAGAAAAGACAGCTGAATTAGAAGCTGCCCATCTTGCATATGCTCAAGAAAAGGCTGCTCTTCAGGAAAAAATCACTGAGTTGGAGGCTAATAGCTGCAAATGCTGACACCATTAGATGTTTATCCCAATTGCTTCCCTCAGTTCCTCCTTCCTAACACTCCTTGTATTTGTTCCTAGCATTTTGTTACCCTATCCCTTCAGGCTTAGCTGTTTTTTCATTTTTCAGTTGTGTTTTGGTTGTGATTAAGGACTTCTTGTTGTTTTAAATGAATTTCTTGTGTTATGTTCGATGGTTCTATCTCATTGCACTTTTATTAACTCTCTTGTCAATATTTTATCTTTCTTATCTTGGGATTGCCTTAATGGCATTAGGATATTTAGCTGCATTTGTTGGCAATAATTCATTGATTCAGCATTTCGATGATGCCAAAAGGGGAATAAAACATATGATTTGGAAATGCAATGATTAGAATCCACATAGACTAACCTGTTTCATTCAGAAGTTTTTGCTTACAGGTGATGTAAGTGTACAAACGACATGTGTTTGTCATCATCAAAAAGGGGGAATTTGTTGGGAGCTTTATAGTTTTGATGATTAACAATCAACTGATGAAACGGGTGAATAAAATTGGTCCAATGAATGCTGAGCATATTACTTACAAATCAGTAATTACTCACAAGTTAAGGCATGAGATTTTCGGAGATGATAAGAAATTCTCAACAAACTCAGTAAATTCAACATGTGGATAATTCAGCAAAGTTGGAATCTACATATAATTCAGTGGATTGCAAATGATTAACTTGAATCAAGACTTTCACACAAAGAGGAACTCTAAGGTGGGCAAAGATGTTGTTGTAAAGAGTTTGGAAGGAAGAAAAACTCCTTGAAGATGTGTGTATATAAAGGAGTGTAATATCTCATAGTAAGGGTGCACTCACAAAGAGAGAAAAGTGTTTATTGCATTTGGTGAGATTCTTGTTGGCATATTTGTCTAGTAAAATATTAAGCTTGACTTTTCTTGTACTAGAAGTTTTCACTAAATTTTGTTGGTTGTAATCTCAATTCAGTAAGCTATAAACTGAATTGAGAAGAGTTGAACAGTTAGGAATTAGATTTTATAATTCCTTAGATTGCAAGAGTTGTAATCAACTATTTTGGAGAGGCTTTTTGAAATTAGTGAAGTTTGGAGAAAAATCCTGTGGAGTACAGGTCGTGATTTTTTCACCTTTGGAGCTAGGTGTTTTTCACATTAAATCTGTATCTTATTTACTTACTGTCTATTCACTCAAGTGGAACACGTCTAACAACCTGTTTCATCCATAGGCAAACAGTTAAGTCAAATCTTTAGGTCGTGCAACTCAACATACATCAATCATGAAACTTCAAAACTATTACAACCTACACCAAAAAGGTGTATCAAGGTAGTATCAATACACCACACATACCGATAGGCATCATCGATAGACTAATACTAGTTCACGTAACTGCATATAATTTAACATACAATCAAATTAATAAATATAACAACAACTGCAAATTATATTTGTAACACCACAAGTTCATTTACCACTTTATTTGATTACCATAATTCATCAATATTCGAACATCCACCCTACCACTCTAGCCCTCATTCCAAATCTTATTATGTTTTTCTCACCTCAATGTAGCGGGCTACATCGATCTCACTACAACGGTGATTTTCCCGTTGTAGTGCCACCCTAGTTAGGTAGTAGTAGGTTTCACTGATCCTCTCCTCTATTAACCCACCATATAAACCTTGTCGCATGTATACCCCATCTACCCTTCCATTATCACAAGTTAAGCCTGTTTCCATTATTTATTAACCTATTATTTGATCCGCATAATTAACTCACCCTCTTTAATTTTGTTTCTACTCTCTTGTAAATATGATAATAATAAGGCTAGACCAACGATCTCCTAGTAATTCACTACCATTAATAACTCAGTTGCGTTACCTTCTATAACCCGCACAACCACATTGATCAAGCATTCAATCACAATACAAATTAAATAGCTCAAGTACACATAAAGTGTTATAAAAATATTGTAAATCACGGAAATATCATAGTTTGAGGCATGCCTATGGCACAATTCTTAAGGATATTTCATCCAGTGTAGATGTATCCTCCGGGATTCAAATAACTCTTTTAATATAAAACTAGGAGAACAGAAACTAACAAAGATTCATAAGAAAAGAAAAACTATGGTAGAAAGAATTTGTGTTCATGTCTCTCCATGCTAGGAAGAAGACTTTCCTTTATATAGATAAATACATGGACTTGCATCCCTACTCAAGCTCCAACAGATAGAATTTTAATGTGCAGAATCGGTAAGGAAATAAATATTAATAAAGAGAGGATAAGGTCAAACAAAACGTTGGGGAAATTAATAATATTACTTAATTTGCAATCAATAAGAGATACTCAATTATTTGAAAAGGAAACATCTGAAAATTTCCATAATTAACTCATTAAGGAAAAGAAAATGTGGGAAGTTTAAAAATAAAAGTATTATATTTTTGAGATATTAAATTATTTTTCCAATAATTCTTAATATATCTCAAAAATTATATCAAGGAATAGAATGAAGAAAGAATTTTGTTGGGTTTTCACATATGAATATAATGCGTCAAAACTGGTGTCACATAGACTATGAACCAGACCTAGATAAAATAAGATTAAACTTACAGAACAATTGGTGAAGTTTAGAACTTTTATGAACCAATAATTCTTTTGTAAGCCAAGAGTCTTATTCTATCACATTATACCTGCACAATCTTTGTCGTTATTGCTGTTTTGCGCTAAGAGGTCATGCGTGTGTCCTGATATTCATGAGTGCTCTAAAAATCTGTCACTATTTCATAGAAGCGGCATCACTCCACACTTATATAGGTCCACCGATCAAGTGTATTCTGCAGAGCAACACACCACCTATAAAGGATATGGTAATGGATTAAGAGTTTACAACTCAACTTCACTTTCCTTGCAGATTTGCACTATACACACATCATAATAGATCACAGATGAGATAAATTTTACAGTGCACAAGATCAAACAACGACTTGTTATTACCTATATGAACCTACTTCATGGGATCTCCAATCACATGTGTTGGGTTACCATCATGTTTAATATACAACTTGACAAAAGTCTCATTCTCGATGAAGCTTCATTTATAAATTTTCTTCTCAAATGTTTATTCAGAGGATTGACCAAATTTACTTCCGACATCACATAATTTATTAATATAATTTCATCTCTTAATAATTATTTCACCATATTATGTCTCAAACACATGTGTTTTATTTAAACCTCAGAACTTCGCTAAGAATTTCTTAGTCTCAATACCAGCCAACTCCAAAACCCCAAACTTAGATTTCATAATAAACAAATTGTGGTCTATTTCGCTGATTTGATGATATTGCACCCCACTAAGGATATACACATAATTAAAGATGGATTTTAAGATCCACCTAGCATCATTGTACCTCTCTAGTACACCAAATATTAGTTCATTATAGCACTTTATCGGTTGTTCTTTCAAATAATATATTAAGAGAAGAAATAACATAATAATATATTTCATAATTACTATAAAGAAGATAAGTATAAAATTATCCTTGCAATTTTTCTTCTCCTTAAATCCTCATTTCAAAATTATATTGAACAACAAGACAATATAAATATTCCTCCATCTTTTCAAAGAAAATACATGCCAAAAACTATATATATATATATATTTCCACTGTAATATTGCTCCCAATCACATCAATATTAATAAATACAAAGTTTATATGTAACACTTATTGAAGCATATGAAATAAACATACAATCAGAAATGTTATTTTTTTTTCTGAAATCAGGTAAAACAAACTAAACAAGTCACCCCACACTTTCAAATATTTCAATCTAATGGAGTAAAATTTTTCACAATCAAAAGAAGTTTTATCAATTTCTCCTAAAAAATTTCATGTTATAGATGACAAGCCCACAATATAGCTTCACCCGAAATATTATCATATGGACAATCAAGCATGCAATTTGTTATTTATCAAGACTCAAGCAACTATGTCATCATCAACAAATATTTTAAGAGAATAGCATTTTTATCAAAAATTGGGTAAGAAATGAATAAGTTAAAAGAAATACTAAGCACAAATAAATTCATCATCTCTATCAAATCTACTAACATCTTTTTATACAATTAATTTTCTACTCAATATTGAATTCTCATAATATCAAAATAAACTAATTTATTAAAATTTCAACATGTCATAAATCAAAGAAATTATCAAGCAAGCTACCAACATTTCCATCCATGACTAAAAATATTTAGCACAACTAAATCATAATTATAATATTCATAGCCAACAAATATATTGTTCTTAATTAAAACAATCAGAACATTCTCAAAAGTATATATTTTTTCTTCCTACAATTTTCTAATAATTTCATATCAACCAAAATGGTTCAAATATTAGAAACATGAAGCCTCAGTTAAAGCCAATATCTTTTATATGTGAGTTTGAGAAGAATTAACTTTTCTTTTTTTTTAAGAACATTAGTAGTTCTTCATTCACCAAAATAATTCTTTCTCCTTCATTGACTTGGGTGTAAGCTATAAAATTATATTTATTCATACAAAGCCTATCACCCAGTAATTCACATTGATCATAATATTTAGTTGGGAAATGACCTCGACAATATATCATCTGCTTCATCCAAAATAGTTTTATTCAATCTTAACAGGATTTTCAACTTTTCCAACTCTTTTCTCAATGATTTTATTACAGGTTTTGAATTTAAAGTAATTATGTTTTTCAAATATTAGAAAAAATAAAGATTTTAGCATATAGACATATCTTATGATGACATAAGAACAATTAACATTGAAACGTAGATGGTACTATATTACCTCCAAAGGCAAAATCTTTAACCACGCCACTCAAAAATTTATTTTGTGTTTTGATAACTCATCATGTATGTGTTTTCAGGCCGCCATTAAACTGACCCAAAAATTATTTCTGCTCAACATCGTCTTGTCAAAATCATCACAAGATTGACTACCATAAATCCCAACAGTTTCAGCATTCTATCGAAAATCAAACCAGCAACTAGCAAGTAGTTCTTAAACGACAACTTGGCTCCGATATGCTGGGTCTGCACCATCTTAATCTTCTTAAATATTGAAACACCAATAAAGCAAGAATTTAAATTTACTGGATATGGAAAGAAGAAGCAGAAATATTAAGTCTTGTTGTTAAAAGTGATTTCTCTTTATGTTTCCGTGATTCATGAAAGAAATATCCATTGTTGTAAAAATATTATAAATCATGGAGATCTCGTAGCTTGAGGCATGTCTATGGCACTGTCCTTAAAGATGTTTCACCCGGTGTAGGTATATCCTTCAAGGCGCAACAAGCTCTTCTAATATAAAACTAGGAGCACAGAAATTAACAAAGATTCATAAGAAGAGAAAAACCCAGCATTCCATGATATGACAGAAAGAATTTGTATTCATATCTCTCCATGCAAGGAAGAAGACTTTCCTTTATATAGATAAATACATGGACTTGCGTCCTTACTCAAGCTCCAACGGACAGAATTTTAATGTCCAGAATGGGTAAGGAAATAAAGATTAATAAAAGAGAGGAGAAGGTCAAACAAAACGTTGGGGAAATCAATATATATATATAT
>JACEIK010000038.1:405346-423730 GCA_018107945.1 Datura stramonium | reverse complement strand
ATACATTTAGAGGGAATTCAAAAATTAATTAAATATTTAGATTATAAGTAAAAATAATTTTATTAAAATTATATATGAAATCTTTGAAGATGAGAATAAAAAAATGAGAAATTGAGAACTATTATATTCTAAATCAATCAATCATCTTGATGGTCATTGAATGATTGGGCGTATGCAACGAAAGCAAATTACTTACTCATCTTCGTAATAATACTTTTTTAAAAGCTTAAATGAAAATTATAACGGTGTTAAAAATATTATTAACCCCATTATATCGTATACAATTAGTTATATAGATACAAGAATGGGGTACATAAAATTATCTATGAACATTAAATTTAAAATAATTATCATCTTTTACTTATTCTAATTCAGAACTCCATAATTTTTTTCTTTTGAGATCTAGTATCTCCATTCAGTATTATGATATTCAATGCAACATCAAAATAGGAAAAAAGCTCACCTGCACGTTTGTTTTTTCTTTTCTTCACCCAATTAAATGTCTCACAATAGATTATTCTATGTTAAAAACACCAAATTATTCTTTATACTGTCACTATAAATATTTGAATCGGCTAGAAACGTAAAATAAGCTACATATATATAACCATAGGTATATGCTTTGATACATAAATAAAACAAAGAGCTACATAAGTAAATTTAAATGCATTACAAATTATATATAATTTCATCAACATCATGGTGACATTAAGTAAAAGTACCTATGAAATAGTGAAATTCGGTTCACAATTAATGGTGGGAATATGTTGGTGGCTTTAAAATCATTATAGAAGAGAATAGATTGGTGTTACCATGATACAGTTTATGTAACTCCCATAACATAACTTATCATTATAAAGAAGATTTTATCAACTTTTAAATTCTATTTCACATTCAAATAAGTATCAAAAAATTTATTAAGAAATCATGAGATCAACGACAACAGATTTCTCATTATATAGTTTTAACTCTTGAATGTAAATTTGCACTCAAGAATTCTTAAAAACTTGATTTAAGATTTTCTTTAATTAGATGTTTGGGTATAATACATGACAAAATGTAAATGAGCATTATAGCTTGATATATATATATTTGATTCAAAAAGTTGAAAAGAGTAGGCAATAAATTAATAAAAAGACTAAAATATTTGGGGCTTACCTTTTTCAAAACCACATAGAAGATAAACTACACTGTTCCCCTTGTCAAAATAATTCAATGTTGGTAAAAAAAAAAAACTATATGATCAGTACTCCTACAAGAAATATGCATATAGAAACACTAAGAATAACATCAAATATAATTGGTGTCATCATTTCTCATATTAGTTAACAACAAATAAAGAAAGAAAATAAATAATTGCACTTACGATTGATAGATATCAGTAATACATAAAGAATATACTTTACCACTTAATTAATTAGGAAGTTACTTCAACTCCAGATAGACAAAGGGTAGATGCACTTGATAAAGGTGAAAATTTTGCAGAGACACTACCTGGAGCATATAACTTCTAAAATCACAATTATGGTTATTTTTCACCGGGAAAAGCAACATACTTCTAAGTAGTCTTCAAATATTAGAAACAATGGAACCGACATAAAGAAGAAGGAACAAATTTTACGTCACACTTTGTATGTTGCTAGAAACCAAGCAAGTATTAATCTATTGTCGATTATCCATGACGTCTGCATAGTTACAGACCAAATGATAAATTCTGAGAAGGTGGGATGACGTTAAAGAATACGTCATCAAGCTCCACATAAATAGAAACTCGATTATTGCAACCGTCATAACTCCTTCCATAGCCAACCCAAGGGTTACTAGCTGTGTTGATGTCACGACCCGAATGTACACGCGGATTGTAGACATGGGACAAGAGACCCCGAGGGGCCCCAAGTCAACCCATGGCTCATGCATACAACTAATCTCATTAATATAAGCGGAATGATAATCATAAAAACATAGCGGACGTAATCATAACATAACATTAGAAAATACTAGACGTACACATAAGCCGAAACTACACATGGTCTGAAAGCCTCTACTACATACGATGGGTTGATGGGAAAACACCCCCAACTAACCCAAACAATACTGATACGTAAGATAACATATAATTCTATCAAACAACCCTCAGAACATGAGGACTCACCAATAAGCTGAGAACGTAAGCTGAGATGGACTAAGGATGAGGATGAGCCTGAGATCCGAACCCTGTATCATGAAACGATACAACATAGAAAGTATGCGGTCAGTACATGGAATGTACTGAGTATGCAAGGAAAGTAAAACGGACATTTAAAAGTAAAATAAGACTCATAAGTAAACGTGAGAGAAGGAAATCATGTATATATCATGAACTATGTAGAAAACATAAGGCTCAAGACTTTCAAATCATTCGTAAAGAATTCATATTCATAATCATAAGTAAACATTATCAAAACATAACTTGAACCAATAACATAAATATAATAGTGCATAAGACATGCATAACAATGGGAGGACTCGACATAACCGACACCATCATGATAGAGCCTTTCATGATGCCCCAACTATCTCACTCAAGTAGACAGAGCCGACCCTGGCTTTCCAGGAGAGGGTCGTGCATTAGGCGTGATATCATATTTGATGGGATCATTATTGTTCAGACCCAACTACACGCAAGTGCACATGGTCGTACAAGTAGTAAAGTGGCTTTATTTCAAGCCAAGTATCGATCCCTCAGGGACTTTAATATGGTTGTAATTATCCAAAATTCTAGTGAACGATTTCGTTATAAAGGTAGACAACCAAACAAACAATGCTTTTGAGTCAAGATTAATAGTTAATGTGAACCTAAGTAAATATTGTAAGTTACAGTCTGATCAATAGCAATGAACAAGCTGAGGTTAAGGCAAACNCCAAATGATAAATTCTGAGAAGGTGGGATGACGTTAAAGAATACGTCATCAAGCTCCACATAAATAGAAACTCGATTATTGCAACCGTCATAACTCCTTCAAATGTAAACACTAAATTGAAAATGTTTAAGTACTCAAATTTGGTGAATGAGAAACTAAAACTCGTTTAGGGAACAATTTTAATGACTGATACATTATCTATATATATAATCATACATAGAGAAGAACTCGAACTATCTATCAGTGGTATTAAGATGTCAAGCTAGCATAGTTCTTAGTTTTTGCAGGTCTACAACATGGAATTAAAGACATAACTCACTTCTATTGGAGAGTTTTGATCTTTGGGTTTCCCCCGTAAAAGCTTTTTAATGTTCATGGTAATAACAAAAAAAGATTAACAACTTATAACATCTTTATTGTTTCTTGGATTTAGTAAAATGCACCTTCATATTAAATGAACATCTAGATAAATAAAATTTATTTAAATAACAAACATTTATTATTTATACTTTAGAGAGAACAAACAAACGTTGTTACGCATAGTAGAGAGTTAATATACCGAATAAATCTCACTTTAAGCCTCCAAAAGAAACCGACAAGGCTAGTTTGCATATGATCTCACTTAGTCAAGATGTAAAGTTTTACAATAGCTTAAAGAATCTGGAGATAAAAATAATAGTCTCTTCACAAGCTTATTTTCCTTTGATCAAAGACATTCCAAAATAGCAAGAAGAATAATATTAGATAAAAGTTATGATAAAGGGTAAATTTGATACAATTGAGTTTTAAGGATGACTTTCATAGGATGTGTATATTATATATTGCAAGAAAGGATAAAGAAAAATTCAACAAAAATATAGGAGTGCAAGGGTGGTAGCTGGGCTAGGAGTAGTGTGATGTTTAAAGATGTAGAAATTTGGGACTGATTGCCCAAATTCTCTATTCGTCTATTTTCACTTGAGTGTCTATATATACTTCTTTAATAAAAATTTTATTTACCAAAAAGAAAAAACATTTAAAATTGTAAATTAGTAAATATTGGCATAATCAAGTAAGTCAATTATTTCAAATATTATATAAGTATATTTTATTAGAATTACAAACAATATTTTCCAAAACCACTAATAGTATAAGTTGTTCAAATTTAAAATCATATAAATTCAATGGTGAAAAGTTTGATCCTCAATAACTACTGCATAATAAAAATTATAACCAAAAAAAAGGACATACAAGCTGACCATTATTTTAAAAATTATCCATATACATGGAGATCATGTGAACATAATCACTGTGTATATATAAGATATATAAGTAACTCTCAAATAGAACATTAAAATTAAACCATTTAACAAAATTGAGTTTACTATAAAGAAGAAAAACTAATTTTGTTAAGATCCTAAAAAATTATTATCATATAATCTATAATTTTTCAAAAAGAGATAAATACATGTACAATACAAAGATCAATCGCATAAACATAACCTCAATTTCTTCGATAGGAAAAGTTCATGCTCAAAAAGGCGTCTAGTAGTAATACATTGCTTCTTAAACTAAATTGTTGCTTTTATCAGATTTCATTAGCCTCCTTCCTCCTAAATTTCGATTTCAAATATTGTTAATTCTCATAAACATAAGCGTGCATAGGACTCACAAGTAATACATTATCAATTTTACTATATGTTACTTCCTCCATTTTAAAATAAGCAGTGTTTTAGCCTATTGATTTTGTTTCAAAATAAGTGGTGCTTTACATAATTAATAAGACATTAATGATGTTCTTCTAATTTTAACCTTATTTAAATGGAGAGAGTTTTACATAATTAAGAAAATATTAAAGAGTCGCATCTTTCTCAAGATATCTATTGGGTTAAATGGGTACATTTTTCTTTTTAAGAATGAGTAGTTTTCTTAAGAGGTATGTCCAAACTGAAAGCACCACCTTATTTTGAAAGGGCGAGAGTAGCATTTAGAAGAACTCAAAGCAAATAATTCAACAGATACAAGAGCACTCATTCAGAATTTGGTTTAACTCCTTATTGAATGCACAACTATTCTAAATGAAACAAACTTCTATAAATAATAAAGAAATATGATGATGCTTCGGACAAAATATTGAAGAAAAAAATACTATTACATGTCTCAAAAAATCAATACGTTCATCATATGCGAGCCTTGTAAAAAGTGCTTACGGAATTCACATTTTTTACTGAATGGATGATCCTGTTACCAATTACTCTTATGTCTCTTCTTCGTGGTTCATCCTTGACTTTTCCTAGCTCAGAAAACACATTGTGCGACAATATTAGCATGTAAAAGCAAGAGTTAGAAGTTACATTTTTTTAGTTGAACGTATTTTAGCCAAACACACACATATAGTAAAATTAAGCAATATTTAAGGCCGTGAAGAAATTCAATAAGAAATATTTGCAGAATTAGTATGGGAAGATTGCTAATACAAATATTCATTTGTTTTAAAATGATCAAGTGTAGTCTAACTTTAGTTGCAAAAGCAAAAATGTCTTAAATTATTAAATAACTTAAACTTTTTGCTTAATTGGTAGTGCGCCTTCAGCTCATAAAAAAGATAATTATCAAAATTCTATATTCGTCATAACCAATGAATGCCCACAACTAAGTTGAAGGAAACTTTGAATTATGAAAATTATAAAAAAAGGGGTAGCATTTGGTAATAACCACGGAAAACATCTTTTAACAAATTTGAATTTGTCCAAAAGTCATAATCCTTCTTTCTAATTTCAACTTTAGGGGAAAAAAATTGCTATTTTTATAGTTAAAAAAATTATTTGTCATTTGACTCTAAATAGACATGTTTTTGTGAGAAACGAAAATAAGGACAATTTGCGGTTAGGCAAAATATTAATTGTTTAATTATATCTCGACATTTGTAATACAAAATAACCAATAAATCGGGATTAGGGCCTCCTTTTATATAGATATATAGATTGGAGGCTATATTTTTAATTTGGTCATTCCTTGTAATTAGAGGTATTTCGGTCACTTATTAGTCAAATACGCACATAGTCCTTAATCTTCTATTTTTGGATTGACTCTATATTTGGTGAAACCGGAGGAAATGAAATTTCTTGTCTTTTTATAATTTGAATAGGAGAAAATTACTTTTTTAGATCTTTTATGTGTAAAAATGAGAATCTCTTACAAAAAGATCATACATTTAAAATAAAATAATTTATAAAGAGTTAGAAAATCTCTTCTCCGAATAGTATATTCTTTTTTAATCTATGTATCTTTAGGATTGAATTGATCTTTCCCTTATTTCAACAGAAGAATCTAACAAAGATACTATTGTGAATACTCTAATAAAAAAAATTAGATCATTCATATATTCGTTTTTGTCTTTATTTATCTTTAAAAATGAATTGAATCGAAACGATTAAAAATAAAATAAAATGCATATCCCTTAATATTGAGAGGAATGAGTTCATATGTCCTCTTACGGTTTGGATAAACAAAAATGACTTTTTCAAATCTCTTATGTGTGAAAATAATAATTTCTTGTGGGTAAAAAATTCGAATTTCTTGTAAAAAATTATAAAATTAAAAAAATATTTATAAAGGATTAGAAAATCATTTTTCTCAGAAGAGATTTGATTCATGGTCACTTTGTCATTGTTGAACACAACTTTACAAGGCATGTTTTCAAGTGTCGTTTCTTTTATTTGAAATTATCCCATTAATTTGTTTGTAATTGATCTTTTATCAATTATCTATCTTAAATTCTTTGTTTGTATAGCACAATCTTATAGTATATATCTTGCTTCGATTAGTAAGCAGGAAAAAAAAAATGAAATGCTAGGAAAGGAGAAGAAGGTATTTCTTTCTTGCCCATTAATAATAATAATAATAATAACATGCTGAAATAAAAGAAAATGAATACCAAAGACTGAAGTCGTAGCTTATTTAATTTTTTTAACAATAACAATATACAGGAATTTTGCAGAAGAAAATCATCTTTTCTACTTTGAGAAATAGTCCTCAGTCCGTCCCTTGAATCCAATTTGTCCAAATGTCAGGCAGAGGAACAAGCCCAAGTGCCAACACACCAACCATAGCCTGTCCAAAAATTATATGACATTATATTTACAATAATTAATTAACCTTCGTATTCCGAATCAAGTCACGTACCAGAATTGAGAAGTGAGAGCAGGGCCAGTGGGGAAATGAGAGAGTTCAGTGCCAATGCTCTCAAAGAAAAGGCCACTAAGGCTCTTTCCATTGATTGCTGGAATGCTAGAAGGAGCTAGCCATCCAATCAGACCAAATCCAATCACATTCAAGTCTCTCCTCAGCCAGTTCCTCTCAAAACTTATTCATGTCATCATTATAAATAAAAATAAATTAAAAAAATCATCTAATTAATTAAACTCCTTGAGGAAAAACCAAATTAATGAAAATATAAAAATCATTATTTAATTTTGTCATTTTACCATGTAATTCTGCCTCCTGAAGCTTGTGCTACCCTTAAAGGGTTCCTTGCAGTCACAGGTGATCTCAAAAAGTCTATCAACAGAAAATATAAAAAATAGCACATTATATAGACCAACTATAACCTGTTTAATACCCATTGTTTAAATTTATGTGATTGACTTTTCTTTATTGTTTTGTTTCGAAGGATTTAAGAATGATATTTTTTTATATTTTAATTTATACTTAATGAGATGTACTTATATAACTTATTTTAAAGTATACTTTTCTGTTCAGTCAAAGTACATCAGATAATATGGGACGAAGGGAGTATTACTTTATTTTTCAGAACTATCATATCAACTCGATCTCTATGAAGAATTATCAATTGTTCTAAATCTAACTTAACCTGATGGTGCAGAAAACTTACACTGTAAGTGTACCAAAGAATTTTAAACTCTCCTGCAAATGCATAATATTGATACCTGAGGTTAGGTGAGGCTTCTTTGGAGAAGAAAATCCAGAAAGAGATGAGCTAGCTAAGCCTACAACAGTGGACATTGTTGCTGCCATTCTTGTTTCCTCCTTAATTCTCTGAGAGAATAGTTTGAAGGGTCACTAGGAATAATAGAGAGTGTGTAAAAATAATTGATGGTTTCTGTGGACAGTATTGATATTTTGGGAAATGTGTGGTGGTGACAAGTAGGACTTTCTCTTTCATAAAATTCATAGATATGTTGTTGATCAATGCCTTGTTGCCATGTGGATTTTTATAGATAAACTGGTTTGTTTTTTGGATAATGTGTTTGAGCTGGCCAATCTAAGTGCAACTCAATCACCAATATGTTCCCTCTGTTTTTAAATAAGTGGTGTTTTAGCTTTTTGATTTTGTTTCAAAATAAGTGATGTTTTACATAATTAAGAAGACATTAATGATATTCTTCTAATTTTTACCCTTATTTAAATGGAGAGAGTTTTATATAATCAAGAAAATATTAAAGAGTGTATATTTTTGAAGATATTTATTAAGGATAAGTGGGTAAAAATACATTTTTCTTTCTACGAATGAATAGTCTTTTTAAAGGATGTGCATGAACTAAAAACACCACTTATTTTGAAACGGGGGAGTAAAAAAATATAAATAAATGTAAATCGTATCAACTCCCTCTGCATTTTCCCTATAATTATCAATTTTCTTGTCATCTCCACCAATTAGTTTAATTAACACATCAAACATTTGAATCAATAAAGGTCGCTTTACCACCAAACAAATAGTCATAATTCTTTCTTTAATGAAAATAGTCTAAACGGTAATTTTAATACTAGTAATGTCGGGGTCTTCATTGAAGAAAACCCCTTCAAAAATTGGCGTATGCCACTGTTTACGGCGAGCACACGGTATTCTTTAGTAAAAGGCGAAAGAATAGTTCGCTTTGTGCTCACCGCATGGCTGCGTGGGGTGTCTCTAAGGCGCACGAGCTCCTTATATAATAGCTTCAGCTGCTAGCTTCTTCCCTAAGATTTTGATGTGGTACTTTTCCAGTTTTCACACTTTACACTCTGGGCTCCGTTTGTATGGGCTCTTTTGAAGCAGAACCCCATATAATGAAGAGAATGAGTAATGATACTTTTGGGCCATCTACATGAGATTTACCACACTCATTGTCATTGGAGACTCATAAACTACTTTAAAATCCGTTAATTAGTTCTTGTGGTTAAATGTCTTGCTGGAAATTGGAAATGGTTTTGTTTATCCTTAAAATGGTACAGCTGAAATTGTACACGTGGTTTTAAAACACGTGAATTGAGTGGCCATTAGTGAAGATTGTAATAAAAGAAATGACAATAAAACAAATAATTCAGGTATATGAATCAAAGTATAAGATTGAATTAGACAGGCCTACTTCTGAAACTAGACAGGCCTTCATCATGACACCGGCTTTCGATTCATGTCCGATCTGACCCGCTTGCTACGTGTCGTTATCCAATTCATCCATCTGTTAGGTCCAGCTTTTACCCCATACAAGTTTCAACAGAAATTTCCTCATTAATAATACCTGTTTTGGTTATTGTTTTTAATTCACGTATTTAATAATCCTAATGTCACTTCGTGTATGATAGTTGGTATGCATAAAAAACCCTTTTATAGATCACAAAGAAGAATATTATGTACCTGTGGATAACTTTCTCTGAGTACCTATTTAGTTGTCTTCACTTTTTTCCCGTCAAAACTAAGCATTTACAACACTGGGTGCAGCTGCTCCTTATTCAACATTTTTTGAATTAAGAATACTACAACCAATATTTATGTCGATCAATTCTTAAATATTTTGTACTGAACCGGACTCGGCAGGCATTGATCACCATATAAACACAATTGTTGAAAAGACTAAGGCTGCAACGTACACGGTACAAATGATTCTCGCTTTAGCGCTGCAAAGAACAAAATTAGAATGTCCAGACCACAGATAAAAGAAACTATATATCAAAGAACTCCAAAACCTAATGCACTGAAACAAACTATATAACTATACATATCGGGTCTCACACAGACGCCATAAACACAAAGAACTCCCTATACACTGACCA
The DNA here is from genome assembly GCA_018107945.1 of Datura stramonium. NCBI lineage: Eukaryota > Viridiplantae > Streptophyta > Magnoliopsida > Solanales > Solanaceae > Datura > Datura stramonium. Next base: position 413,798 of record JACEIK010000038.1, on the reverse strand, counting down.
TTTGACCCTCTTTTTAGCCCCGGTGAAAATGATGTAATGAAATTTCATCAGACGAATTAACAGAGTTCCTCCTTATGTTATGAATGATGAGCATTCAGCACTGCCCGATAAACCATGTCTATGAATTGGTCGTCCTGTTATGGAAATAAAAATCAAATTAGATGCACGAAGGGACCAGTAGAGAACTTTATCTTTTCAAGGTCTGTAAGAGGAACAATACACATGAATAATTGAAATGGACAAAAAAAAAAACAGAAATAACAAAAGCATTACTGCATTACCATGGAATCTGTTACTAACCCATGAACTTACAATACTACTATAGCTCCTTTACTAATAGAGGAGTCCCTCACTAGTTCACAATAACTGAATTCAGAACCTTTTCATTGTTCTTACATCTCAAAATCTCTAGATGTCCATTTTAGATATTGTCAGCATGGTTCTGAGTTTTTATGTAATCCTGCAAAATTCTGTGATTTTCATAGAGTACCTACCAAGAAGCTGATTTGGCATTCTTTTTATGCAGGACAAAAAATTTACACTTCATGGTGTTTAAGGAGTACCAATGGATTGCGACTTTTGAATTGTAGAGAGCAGTTAGAACTTTGCTCATTCCATTATATTGCTGTAAACATTTTGGTTACACAAGCAAGCACATGGATCTATTTTATGGGATAAAGACGAGGCAAATAGATGATCCTTTTCTCTTTCCTTCTTTAAACCCCGAGGGCACAAAAGATCATCTTTCTTTATCTGCCTATATTGAATATACTTGTAATCCAATTATGTTGATTCCTTCATTTTTGACACTATTATGTGTCTTAAATATTGACCAATCCTTCCTCCCTCCCAGTTGGTATGTTTAAGGACCAAAGACAACCATATCATGCTGATGCGCAGCGCCAAGTCAGTAATATTTTTATTTTACCAGCCACCAAGTGAATCATGTTAGACCTAGTACCTAAAACTGCTAGTTGACCAATGATTTCATGCAGAAAGGAGTTTTTAACATTTTTACAGGTTGATGTTCATATCAATTCTAACACTCTTTTATAGCACTTGAATTGAGAGTTGATTCATTGTAGGCAAGTATTAACCTATTAGTGAAATACACATGTGCTTTGACACTACCAATGAAATAGGACCATATAATCAGGGAATATGATGACGAATTCCCAAAAATATGCATATAATAAGGAAAATCTTGAAAGGGGAATCAGGATTTTCACAAAGAAAAATTAGGTCATCAATTTTGCATTTCCTTATAAGAAAAATACACAACCTATTGTACAGCATAAACAACTATCTTATGTTTGAACGAAAAATACACAACCTATTGTACAGCATAAACAACTATCTTATGTTTGAACTACTCACCAATGCATTTGAAGGTCTATGCAGCCATGCAAGACTATTCCAAACGACTTTCTCTGATATTATCCTGTGTATTTGTTACTTGCACCCTCTGCTTGATGTGATTATTTTTAATCTTGTCCAATTTCGTACCACATATCCATCTTAACATCTACATCCGTATGACACTTACCCGGTGAAGAAGCCGAAAACTTCTTCCTATATAACAGTGATTTATACAAACATGCTATATAACATGCTTTTCATTTTATTAGGTATCTTCCTGGCGCATAAAACCCCTATGCCACTTCTCCACTTCACCCATTCTATTTTAACTCTGTGCCACATCTTCATCTTTCATGCCATTCTATTGGGAGAGAGCCAAGGTAACTGAAATTTCTACATTTACCAACACAATCCCCTCCAATCTCCACTTTACTTTTTGTTGTTCTTGTGAAGGTCTGAGGATAAATTTTTAAACAATTTTTAATGTTTAAACTCTATCTTTCCTTCACTTATCATAAATCCCTTATTCTCCAGAGTGCTTCACTGTACGACCAGGTTTTAGTTTACTCCTTAGCTAGTTTCGCCAATCAACATATTATAATCAATGAATAAAATGCACCATCAAACCCCATTTTTCACACTATTGGTTACCTTATCTATACCTGGGGTAAAGAAGAACAAGCTCAAGGAATATCCAAGAGTAAGCTCAAAACTCCATTATTCTCATACGTGTAACGGTCATGTCATGCATATCCCTTTTTTCCATGAATAAACAATTACTTATAAGAAATTGGAAACCAAATAATACTTTAGCGTTATATGTGGTGAATTTCGAATATGCTAGTCAAATGTCCAATGCAAGAGCAACCAGATGGTAATCAGATACACTGATACACCATATATATGTAAAAGGAATAAAATTTAGATATCCTAGACTGCAAATGTCATCATGCTTTTCAGTGGAATGGCATCCAGACATGACTCCAGATGAAACCTCAAGTCCTAAAGGAATGACGAGAAATGAGAGAAGCTACAAAAACCTAATCCTAAAAGTGATTACTGCATATTCTTACTCACATTATGTGGATTGTTCCCTACATAGCTATGCAAGTGAAACAATTGTTTTCCTTCAGTATAACCTCTCAGCAGAGTGTATTTACCTTGTGGTATAAATGTCTCATTACAAGGCTAAACGAAATCAACTGCAGAATGCAGATCACTAAAAGCTTAATGTCTTCAGGAATGTTTAGCAAAGTAACGTAACTAAGGAATCCAGGATAACATACCTGAACAAGCATTACAAGTGCTTCACGCACTTTGTCTCTGCTAACAACAGGTCCATAGTTTGGGATAGGAGCAGAAGTAGGAGTGAGAGAAGGAGGAGGAGTGGGAGGAGGAAATGGTTGAAGCAAAGGAGCTCCATAAGGGCGCTGGAGGTTCCCAAGTGGAAGAAGTGGAGGAGCAGTGGGCACCGATGAAGAAATGGGAGGCATCAGCGGAGAAGTGGCAGGTGGAGGACCAAAAAAAGTTGATGGCTTCACCAGATTTGAAGACCATTTAGCACTGCTGTCTGGATCAGGTGCATCAAGGAGGGGCCTCAAAAGGGAAGAAGTTGAAAGAGGAGGAGATGGAATCAGGACAGGTGTTGAAGACGGAGGAACAGAAGCAGGAGGGCGAAGAGGAGGTAGGATAGGTGGAGATGAGTGGTATAGCTGCCCTTGAACTGCAGTACTAGAAGCATTCCCAATTGTCATAGCATTCTGCAAAAGAAAAGCACAAATTTAGTCAAGATGATACAAAATTGCAAAAATCAAAATTTCCAGCTATTTTTCTCTTTCAAGAAGTATTTAATATGTACTTTGTTTTTCCCTTACTAACATAAATCATTAATCATTAGCTAGTTTTTTAATTAATGTTATTAAAGAAATTCCTGCCGACAAAGTAAGCTTGGTCCATCCCTTCTCTTTGTCTTGACCCTGATAATTTCATGGCCAGAATTGCTGTCCTGGTACTCCTCGAGACATTATCCAAGTAATTTAGACATTGTTCTACCCTTGTGTATTAGGGTCATATAACTGGTAAGGTTTTGAAATGCACAAGAGTAGTCACGTTTTCAACTAACAGATGGAATGCATATCACATATACCCCACTATATTTAAGGAAACTTGTTCTATACAAAAGTAAAGATCTGAACACAAAAGCCTAGCAAAAGTAATTAAAGATCTTCAAAATGTACTTCACACCAAAAAATATTCCTCTCAGTAAGATCTCTTGCACAACAGACAGTACATATCGTAAAGAAGAGCAAAGAGGAAGGGAGAAAAAAGGTATACACTGAAGAAGTTCACAAAGGAATTGTCCTCAGGGAGATGCGGAGCATTTGAGGCAGTAGACGATGATGGCTCCAGAGGACCATCAATTACAGCCATGGTTGGAACTGCTTCCAGCTCTTCAAATTCACTGTAGTAAAATTGCATAAAATAAAAACGCTCCTTTCAGAAATCAATTGCCAGCAACTGGCACCAGTCAGGTTATGGATAAAAAAAGGAAACAGATTATTCCAGCAACAGGTAGACAATCCTTCTTAGACCTTAGACGACCTTGCTTGACAAGGATTTGTTAGATCTTGTAAAATTACTTCAAAATGTACAAGAGAGAGTGTTTCTTTCTTTACGTTATAAATTGTGTATGATTGGAAAATACCATGTACTCAAAGCATTCATAGAGATCATTTCTAAATCTTTACTTTATTATAGAAACACCCACGGGGACTGCAATCCTACGTCAAACTGTATGCAAGAGAAAAAAATTCAACTGCTTATTACAACTTGAACTAATAGCTTCCCTCCTATATCACAGATCAACAGTATCCTCCTACCCATAGGTGACAAGGTATGACTTTTTTTACAACTCAAAATATAAATTCTTTCACCTATATCTGTAATCATCTACAATAATTTTATTATTATTTGGAATTTTACTAATCAACGAGTTGGCTTAGGAATCGAAATAGTATTTAATGTCTTATTGATCAGATTCCTTTACCTGGATGACATCAACAATTATCTATTATGCACCATTTCAGTAATATTACATTTAAGGGCAATGAAATACAATAATCTATACAAAGGTCAATAGATCTATCAAACAGAAATGTAAAAGTGTTGAAGTTATTAACATCTTTAACCCATTTTTTTTGGTTGGGGGGTGGGGAGTCAATAGAAGTATCTCAAAATTTCAGTAAGCATAAATTGAAATACCTCTTCGTCAATGGTACTTTTGACTTGGTAGGCACCTTGGAATACGCACCGAGTATCCTGATCACCAGTAAACACTAAATTGATTCACAGGTTATAAAAGTTAATCATCAAAGAGAAAACACATCAGAAGATATGTTTGTATTCAGTGTGGTAGAAAGGTACTTCTTTTGATCCCTTTGCTTCTCATAATGCTGGTCAAACAACTCACTTAACTAGCATCTGTTGCAAGTGCTGGTTTGCATCAGTAGGCACCAATCTATGCATTCTCACTTCCATAATATTCAATTAATAATTCAATAAATATTACGTACTACAGTTTCTTCAGAGAATCAAGTAGGGCTCTAAAATATTTCAAAACTAATTTTCTGAAACTATGCTACCTAGAAGACAATAGCTTGAACACCAGATTGTTTATAAGTTATCTAACTATATTTCCACTATATCTAAAAATCATCAACTAACAAATATTCCCGCATATGTATTCCCCAAACCAAATAAACAAAGGAAAACCTGCACTGAGCAAGTTGAAATTTGAGAAATATGATAACGTATGAACCTCAGCGAATCATAATGAAGCCAAGTATACGTACTAGAAATAAACTACTCTTCAATATCAACAGCATGAACAACTGAATCCTTCAAATGCTGCATCATGCAAATTTAATTACTTTGTTTTTCTAGAACTAGTTTCTATGAGCGTGAGTGTGTCGATATTCAGCATAAAATCTAAGTTAAATATGTTAGTATGGTGTATGGAGAGAATGTAGCTCAAACATATCTTCATACAAAGATATGCTGGATTAAAGGAGAAAAGTAAAACTCAACAAAAGAAATATGATAGACATCCTTTGACAGGGTGAATGTACAATTTTGATTGCAAATTCGGCTAAATCTAATAGCTCCCTCAACTGCATATATTACTGCACTTCCACTTGACACCTTCGTAATAATAAACGGCTCGTCTCGCCGTGACCTTTTCTTGAATTCTCATTAAAAAAAAATTATGTTGCTTTATCCGTAATAAACTTCAAATTCTTAGATGTTTTCACCAAAGCTTTTTAAGTCTTGAATTGTACGCTATTGGTATATTGAGATCTTTTTATAGAGCTGACACTTAGGTAGCAAACATATCTGATGGGTTTAAATTATGCTTTGTTGTTCTCCAAAAGTATTTAAACTTGTCTTGAAGAAAAGTTTTAATTCCATTAACAAAGCATGGGTATTCCACGGAACATACCATGAAATTTTAGGATACTTCCCCAAAACCAATTCTTATTTCATTTCTCAACTCTCTTGCTATTGCAGTACCACAATTTAGAATTAATACTCATCAATAACTTGATGATGGAGAATGTGGAATGGTAATTTCTTGTTTGACTCCTCATTTTCTAAATGGAATCATGCAATAAATTTATATNGTATCATGGATCTCAACCACACACATTCTCGGCTTGCTTCCTCATCAATAACTTGATGATGGAGAATGTGGAATGGTAATTTCTTGTTTGACTCCTCATTTTCTAAATGGAATCATGCAATAAATTTATATTCCATTCCTGAATATTGCATATAGTTCAAATTAAATAATAATAATAATAAAAGAAAATGAGATAAAATAATCAATGTGATATATGGAGAAACAATACTGTACAAATAATATTAAGTTAGTATGGATTAGCCTTTGTGATTTTTAGATAGAGACGTTAATTTTTAAGGTTAGTGCATGTTAAAGTTTTTACTGTGATTAGACTTTGATTTGGAATCAACAATAGCTCTGATATGATAATCGGATTACCTCTTTGTTGAAAATAAAAAATATAAATAAAATTAAAAGAAAAAACCCTGTCATGCGCCCAAGTCCAAAAAGGATTTTCATATAGTTTCTTCTTTTTTTTTCCTGACGATTTTCTTCTTTTCTTTCACCAATTAAAAATCAAATATCAAATTTAAATCCATCAACTGTTCTACCTTAAATTATAGATGTTTTAGTATATCTATTGAAATTAAACATCAATTTACTGATCTATGGCGATAACTAGAGAATAATATAATATCGTCCTAGTTGTGGCTGCTTGCTCTTTCTTCTTCTTATTATTCATCATCTTTACCAACAACCAAACAACCCTCCAATAGTAACAGTAACTTAATTTATTGCTAGAAGAAATGAAAGTGGAACATATCTTCCTCTTTTTTATTTCGAGATGGCAAAAAGTTAGTTGATTTGAAGTTTTAATTATGACGTAAAAGTTCATAATATTATAATATTAGTACCTCATAGGTGATAAGAAATTATGGTTTTTGTGCAAAAATAAGATATAAATACAAAATAAGTAGATTACAATTTTTCCTAGAAGCAATCTTGGTTAAAAGAAGAACAAACAATACCGTGCTGCGATATTAGTTGAACTACCTCCAGACTTGCAAAAGAAAAAAAAAAATTATTGAACATGTATACATGAAGGAAACTATATTACTGTTAGACAGACTCTTATCTTTGGGCATGCGGCAATGACTGATAATTAAAACGCATTGGGATGTAAGCAAAGATTTGCTCGCGGTATTTGGTGTTCAACTGGATCAGTTTCTTTTTTCTAAAAGGAACTAAAATATTGGTAATTTATATAACACATATGATCAGAGGATCACTGAACTTCACATACAACAAAAAGAAGCAAGAAACTTCATGCGCAACCTAGAAGTTAAGAACATCAAAGTCTTCCACTCCTTCATCCAAAATACTCATCAGTTGCAAACAAAAGTTTAGAGTTTTATTACAAACCCTTCATATATCACAAGGTGGTTAAAAAGGTTGTTGTCTATGTGAAATTAATATGGACTTTAGTTTCAAGATGTGGAACATAAAGTTGGAACATGATTGGGATTATAACCAGAATCTGATACAAATTCACACTACTAATTAGCAAAGTCTTAAATGTTACAATTTTATCCAACATGAAGTTATGTTTTTAAGAAAGTTTAACTTACAAGGGTGAAAAAGTCATTCAATATTTGAAGGATATTTTGGTCAATCAACTTTTGTATTCATGCTTTTATAATAATACCAATTAACACCCTACACATATGGGAACCAAAAAGTCTACCCATGCCTAAAGAGGAAAGAGGACGGGAGGAAAGGAATCACTTCTGGAGAGAAAAGTTGGGAAAAGATCACCTGTCAAAGAGATTTGCAACTTCTTCACATTCACGCTGATTATAAAACCATATCCCATTAACTTCTTGGGAAGAATTTCGATACAACAAATATGGAAGCTGGATCTCATACTCAAAATCCCCCAACAGATCCTCCACCAAATTATCTGCTCACCGGAATGAACACTTTTTTAAGACACAAATATTGAACATACGTACTTGCACTTAAGAAAAACTCATAAACTTCCTATTGCAACTTCAGTAAATATGACAATTCATATGACAAGCTTTAAAGACTAAATTTACTAAGATACACACACCATTTCTGTTAAGTTATTTACTTATTATTTTTAGAAGTGTACTCCATAACATCTTTCATAAAAGGAAGTTCTTTGAATCCCATCGCCTTCTAAAATTGCTTCCATCTCTCTATTCTACGTATGCATTCCCAAATCTCATTTCTGCATATGACTCATACAGTTGGAACCCCAGAGTTTTAGTGCCAAGATAGAGGCACTAATCAGAGGCGAACCCAGGATTTGAAGACAGCGGGGGCACCATTGTGTTAATACAAATGTCAAAAAAATATTTAATGACCTGGTCACTGATAGCACAAGTAGTGGCAAAAATACAAGTATGTAAGTCAAATATGGCTTTTGCAGTAATATAACAACACAACAAC
>JACEIK010000038.1:344786-371653 GCA_018107945.1 Datura stramonium | reverse complement strand
CCCTTCAATGTCTGCCACTTCGCCAGCAAATAGCAAGAACACCCAAGTTTTCTGTGGTGATGTCAGAAATTGCACCTATTTGATGTCCCCCTCTGTTGGCAAGAATACCTTATTGTAATTCTTTTGGCAAGCTTGCTCAAGCTCCATACTATTATGCGCAGGAGTAGAATCTTAGCTTAAGAAGCACAGCACAAGAATACTTGCCAAGTTTGAGATGGAATAAGATGAGGAATATAGGAGGAAGTCATAGGAACAATAGCACAACACAGACAAGCAGATGTTGCAGACCTGACATATATCTGGCAACAGACTGCTAGTACTAGTGCAAAGCAGAAGTTATAATATACCTGGAGGATGTATACGGTGGAAGGAAGAAGAAGTGAAGAACTATACCAGTGATCATTTTCTTCTAAGAATCTTGATGTATCAAAGGAACTTTCTATTCTCACTTCAACAAAAAATCAGTAATGACTCGGCCTTGATATCACGAAATGAAGCAGACTTAGATGCCAGATATCTCCACTCTCTTTCATCCCTGTTGATCTCCCCAAGTGGAAACTGTGCCTTGGTATTAATATTGCCATTCTCCTTCATATTGGTAGACCTTCCAATATTAAGTTGTAAGTTTAACTCGACAGGGTTCACCAAATAAGGCAATTTTAAGATTATTCATGAGACCAGCACTTTTAACTGTATACAAAAGGAGTATTTGAGAAATATACCTTAAAGTAAATGGCTACCAAAGAGAAGAACATATTAGGCAACGGCATAAACAGCCGGCATGCTTTCCGGCTCACAATAGCTCAAAAAGGACTTTTTATTTAATGCTGGCACTTCGCTTTTAGTTGGAAGGAGAAGTAGGGTTGCTGTTTGAAGCAACTGCAAGTATTATCACTGCTTTTTCCTTCCTATTCAATCTATCTATATAATTTGCTTGATTAGCTCCATCTTAACTTTGGGCTCTAACATCTTAGAGGACAGGCATCAAGCACCCTCCTCCTTTACACCTACAAGCCTGGAAATTTATATTGGACACCTTTCACTTCCAGCAGATGAAGAAAATCTTCTTTGATTTGCTACCCGTGTTGCTAATGTCAATCAGCAGAATGACAATTAAATACTTTTTTCTCCATAAGGCAAGCTCGTTTAATTAATAACACGCCAAGATGGTGACAGAGAATGACAAAGTAACATTATTAGTGCGGAATATTTTCTATTCATAGCTATCAATCAGCCCTGATACAAATTCAAGTAGAAACCTAACAACTATCTCAAATTTATTAAAAAGGTCAGGTAAGAAAACCTGTCTTCTGCCAAATAGCATTTCGGACCTGCCTCAAATCCCTCCCTCTCAACTTCCTCCCAACTCCCTCAACCACGGGGGGATGCAAAATCGGTGTCTGCCTCGACGCAACAAGTTCGTGCGGTGGTAACATCTCACCACCGTCCACATCATCATCAACATCGTCGAAATGCTGGCCTCTTCGGCCCGCTGCTGCTGCCGAAATTACAGGAACATTCACCGGTGCGGACTGGAGATATTTGACCCGATCCGCAGCGGCCGTTTTAGGAATTGTAGGAATCAAACGAGCCGACGACGTGGAGGAGGGGCGACGATGACGGCGAGACGGAGAGCAATGCCGGCACGTGGGACTCAGACTCCGGCAGCGCGGCTGGGGCCGAAATGTTTGTGGTGGGAGCGATAGTTAGGGGACCGATGGTAATTAGCGTTCGGGCTTGTTGAAGTGAGAGGAATGGTATTGAATAACGTCAGAGGGCGCATCAAAGATGTCGTGCTCGCTGAGCTCATCTCCAGCGCTGGAAGTCGAAGCGGAGGTGGATGTAGGGTTGGGATAGTGATGAGCGGTGGAGAAAATGCCGAGGAGCCGATCGGACGACGGTGGTTTTTCGATGGTAACGCAATTCAATGACCGCCGCCGCCTGAATCCATGGGGAAATAGAGGACACGGAATGAGGTAAGGGGTAGTGGAGCTGCTTTATGCTGTCGTTGGGAATGCAGGAAAAAAAATCGTTTGAACTAAATGTTAGATTACGTATACATGCATCTTTGTGTATATTTTTCCTCTTTATTATTCCTATGTTAAGTTAATAATATTGGCTAAATACTGCCCGAAATTTTCTCCATTTAAAATAAATAATATTTTTAATTTGAAGTATTGACTTTTAAGAAATTATTTATTTTTTTAAAAATGAAATATATTTTTATTAACTTACTATTAAAATATCTTGAGAAAAAGATGTAATTCTTTAATACTTCCTCCGTTTTATTTTAATTGTGAGGTATATTAAAAATAGTTATTCAAATACTTTGCTAGTTTCAAAATCTAAGAGATAATTGGCTGTATTTTCCAAGCTACGCAATCTTGAGAGTCGTTCTAGAAATGTGAAAAATTATTATTGTATGTTTTGAAAAAATTAATAGGGTTATATTAGTCAAATTATTATCCTATTCATTTTTCTTATAAGCAGTAAATCTTATCTAGCAATTAAAATGGAACGGAGGGAGTTCTTTATAAATCTCTCTTCGTTTAAATAAGGATAAAATTGAAAAAAGCATCGTTAATGAAAACGCATTAATGTAAAAAGCCTTGATTTATTTTGAAATAAAATAAAAATACTAAATACTACTTATTTGAGAAATGAATGGAGTAGTAAATTTGAATTAAGGGTGTTTATTTTAGTATATCGAATATATAATAAAATATTTACATTAAATACTTTTTATTTATATTTTAAAAAGTTTATATGCACATTCCTAGCGTTCATTATATAAATAAGTTAATCATATAAAATATGTCTCTTCTTAATTAAACACATCAACATTAATTTTGCAATGTCATGAGTTTCGGTTTATTGAAGTTAATACATCTAATAAAAGAAAATGACATATTTTAAATAATTAACTTGTCTACCTAATGAGTAATTGAGCGCACATATAAAAGCTTTTCAAAATTTAATTAAGTGCTAATAGGACTTTCTTCATCATGTTCAAAATTGTTCGTGGAACTACTTTATAATTAGATTGTTTAAATGAAATTTGCTATCAAGTTTAAAGGACTATTGATATATTATCGTAGTTTACGATTAGGAAAATAAGATTTTTTAAAATATATTATTATTTTTTTAGTTTTTTTTGGTTTATTTTAAAAAAATTTCAAAGCTAGAATATAAGTATTCCATAGTAATATATTAGGTATTATTTTATTCCCAAAAAAATAATGGAAAAAAAAGTTGATGGTGGCGGCGCGTTAAAAGAAATTTGATGCACATGGGTAACGTTTTACCCTTAAGCGTAATTTCCCAATATGATTCTCGCCAAAGCTTTGTCCATGTATAAGAAGGCTTGATTGAGATCGTTATAAAGTCGTAACACTGAATCATGACTTAAGGCCAAAGCGATTAATGACAATAATGACTTTAAAGTATTTAATCACATATGATTGAACTTACAAATTTGGGAAATACTCCCAACTGATTTTATTGTGGATGAGATTTAGTCAGTGAAATTAAAATTAACATGATGAACAATAAAACCACGGGTTTTTATTTTTGTGATCAAAGCGAGATTAAAAAGTTTAATGATTAATGATTTTAGTAAAAAAATAACATGTCATGCTCAGCACCACTTGAAAAATTCAAAGTCACCATGAATTTATGCTGTAAGGTAATTATGATTTTTTCCACATTTACAAACAAATATGACCATAAAATTCGATGAAAATGATAATATGTGTTGTGTAGTAATTTAATATTGTGGAGCTCAAATATGACTTTTGTTTAGAAGTATATCTTGACATATATAATCACAAGTTGAATGAGAAAAGAAGAAGCTATGCTTAAAAGTATAACGAAAGTAAAATATAACTTATTTGTGGGAGTAAAGATAGTCAATTCTATTCCAAAAAATAAGACATTTAATATAATTAATCTGATAAAAAAATTAAAAATTACAATTTTATCTTAGCAATATTACGACATATTGACTAGCAATTATATCAGACATATTGATTTTATAATATATTTTGTCACATTTAATGTCAAAAATTACAGACAGCAATGTTTCATAGAATACATTGAGTCGTAATTCATAGTTATGACTTTAAAACACGCAGAGTCAAATTCTATAAAGGGGCAAAGTTGGACAAAGAGTTACATATTAAAAATAAAATATTATTTTTAATAATAAATTTATCTTTAACATTATTAATTATTAATTTTTAATTAATTAATATTTCTTAAAAAAAATTGATTCAGTTTGTCGTTTTTTTTTTTTATTTTAAAGATTTAAGAAAAATATTATTCTTGCTAATTAATTTTTAAACGCTTACTTTGATAAAGAAAATTCGAAAAATAATTCATGGTGCTTGTTTGGGGAAATATCAAGATATTATTATTATATTATATTAGAAATTAACTAGGTGTGTAATACACCTAAATAAAAGAAAACATATATCATAGAATCATCTTATTAAACATTAATTACATCTAAGGGAGTATCGTGAATATGTTTAGAATAACTTTATTATGAAACAAATATATTTTTCAAAAATATCTATATAAAAAAACATTCATAAATATATTTTAATTCATAAAATCGTGCGTGCATGTGTGTATATTGTTTGGTTTATTTTTAAAGTTAACACCAAATTAAATTAATATATTAACTTTATCTTTAAAATCAAGCCATAATACATGTTCGTCTTTTTAAATGCCAATTTAGTTAAGTTTTTTCTTTCATTCGATTTTTAATTTTTCCTGAACATCCGTAGCTGAAAATTTATATTAATGTTGATTAAAGTTTTATAGGTAGAAAGAAAGTGATACAAAAACATGTTTTTTTAATATATGTGTTATATCTCATAATTTTATCGTCCTAATCTGTAGCATATATATACATGCTATGAGCCTAAAGAGTACGTGTCATACGTCACTTAAAAAGGTTCGGAGTTGAGTACTTAAATAAATCATCGCACAGAGCAAGCAGAAGCCTGGCCGAAATGCCTGCTGCGACGGGGAGGCTGGCTGCTATAGGCTGCGCACGCAGCTGTCTTTCATCGCGATAGGCCGCGCACGACGCCCGTGCAGTGAGACGAGGTTATGTATGCGGTACACTTGGCCATAATTCATAAAACATCCTAGAAGCAGCGCACTCTTAGAACATTTCCCTCTTAGCTAGGTTTTCAATATATTTGAAGATGATTTAAGGCATCAAATTTCCTTAAAACATCAATCCATCTTGGATATTGATTCTTGAGGACGTAAAAAACGTTGTGACAGAGTTGTTTTTCGTCAAAAAAGCTCGAGCTAGTTGTTTCAAATAGGGAGAACATCTGAAATTTTGAAGTTTCTCTCTAGTTAAAGCTTCTAAGATTAAAGTAAGTATTTCTATCTTCAAACAGAAATTTATTGAGTTTTAATTTACGCCGTATCGAACCCGTAACTAGTAATTGTGGTTGTTGTGCCTTATTGTGGAGTCCGGCCAAAGCGGACACTCAATTTTGGGACTTACCAAAACAGACACCTCACTTGGCCAGCCAACGAGTTCGCAAAAAAATTAAAAAATAAAAGACCTGGGTGGTTGTCAACGAGTCCTCTTCTCTTTTTTTTTGTTACTTCAGAGACATTCCCAGAATTACCAAAAAAGATAAGAAAAACAACAATCTTTTTTCGACCCAAAATAAAAATCTTGGCTGCTGAAGAGAGAAATGATAGTGAAGTTCTAACTAAAGAAACTAGAAGGTAGTAAAGCCAAGATTCATTAGTAGATTTAAAACATTTCTATTTTTTATTTAAGAAGCAGAAGCAGTCATTATCTGGATAAAATGATAAGTTTAAACATAAAGATTACCCTAGTTAAGAATGTAATTAATGGTTATCATGCTGAGAAAAGAAAAAGGTCTTTAATCTGGGGTTTTTTGTATTTTGTTTTGTTATAGACCATGAAATTGACTTTACATTTGTGATGAATAGCTAAGATACATTTAAAGAGGACCTCGTTGGCTTTATTTTTTTTAAAAAAAAATTAATGAGCGCCGTTGGTAAGTTCTTTACTATTTTTAGTTAGATAAAAAAGATTTAGCCAAAATAATGAAATTTCAAATGTGTATAAATATTTTTATTTTTTCTTTAGATGCAATTGAATCCATAATCAATCTTTTAAATTTGCTCATTAGGTGCAAACTGCAAAGTATAGTACGAAGTTATTGTCGCATTTGATAGGGAACTTTCGATGCAATTTTGAATTAATCAACCCCAAATCAAACATGAGACATCATATGAGAAAATGACAAAAAAATTGAGAAGTATAATTGCAAATGCTAAGCTCACACAATACAAATTTTATTTAGAGCATGGAATCGAGTTATTCCTAATGATGGGAAATGTAAAAGTAGAATTACCTAAACATGATCACCTCACAAGGTGTGAGCACTTTTACCCCATGAATACTACTCTCCTTTTACAAGATGATCTCTTGTGATCATTACATTCACCTTGAGTGTGATAATTAAAAACTTCTAAATCTGGGAATTCAGAATTACATTTCCAGTTTCTCTTTATTTCTAACTTGAAAGAGAGAGGAGAAAAAAACCTTAGCTTTAAACTTTAGGGAAAAAAACAAACACCTTTTTGTTGCAGGCGCGGAGGTAGAGCTTCGGTTACAGATTCGATCAAGATACTTTGATTCGAACCTTGTATTTATCTTAAACTGTTGATTAAATATGTATATATTACTCCTTAATTTAGAACTAAGTAATTCAGATGGACTAGAAACTGAAACTAATAAGTTTCAAATCCTGTCTCTCTCTGCTTTAACTTTTATGATACCTATTCTTCAATTCCTAGATTGTTATTCAGCAAGATTCTCCATCTTCCTTTTTGTTATCATAATCATTATTATGTTTGTTACCTGTTCACTTGATTCGTCTTCTTCTTCAACATCCCTCATCATCGTATCCCTCATATTCTTCTTCATCTTCCTCTAGAAATTCATCATCTGACTGAACAATATGTAGCTTCAAACGTCCGTCTTCTCTGCAGGCATGCAAGAATTCCCATTCAGGAATTCTGACCTCTTGAAAATAAACCTACCATTTCTCTAAAAAGATTCAAAACAAACACAAGGCTTTCCATTTCTTCCAATGCAAGAAATTGGAGGCCAATATTGACCCTTTGTTTGCTCTTGATTTAATTTTGGAATATTCATGACTTTTAACCCCCCGATTAATGCTTGTTGATCTAATTTCTTCATGCTCTCGGTCATTCCCATTACTCAATTCATTCATAATATCTTCAACATCATCAGAGCTTTCAAATCCAAGGCTTTCTAACATAATGACAGACTATCTGAAGTTCTTGAGGAAAAGCTATCACTGTGTCTGTAATGTTTCTTCTGGCTGCTTGGTGGATAAATGGGGTCTCTGTTTTTCCCTTCAATCCCAGATTGGTGGATTGTTTCTAGAGAAAATGAATAAGAATTATAAGAAGAAGATGTGGATGAGAGAGGAGGCAGACAGTGGAGGAGGATTATTAGAAGAAAAAGATGAGATGGAGGAGGAGGAAGAAGAGTTATTATCTTTGAAATAATGTAGTTCATCAAAAATCTCTGTAAAGGAGGGATCTTTAATGGATTTAATCTGGTTCCACGAAGAAGGGGAATCAAGAATTTTTGAATTCTCTGAGAATGGTTTCTCAAAGAAGTGTTTTAGGCCTCCACAGGTAGCCATTGTTCCCAACTCTCAGACAGAGCTGTTAATTGAGCTCAGAACTGAGAAGCAACAAAATTAGTTAACTTCAGGTTGGTTTTTCTAATGGAGAAAGATAGGTATTCTTGGCCAATTGTCAATGACATTGATGAAATTTATACCAAACTAAAAATTTTAAATTATCTTGAATAAAATTAGACTTTTCTAAAACCATTACCAATTACTTTTCAGTTTGGAGCTGAGTTGGAGATAATCATAGGATAGGAATGGGTGCTGATAAAGTCAGGAGGAATGTGCTGTTTTATTAATCAGTTGCTATTTTACAGGAGTACCTCTCACTTTTAGAACTTCTATTTATTCAGTCTCCATTGTAATTTCCAAGGTTAGGATGTGTTTGGTAAAGAAAAAAATATGTTTTTGCATGAGTTCAAGTAACATCTTTATATGTTTTCAGAACATTTGTGGACTGAAACTTCTTTAAAATATTTTTTTTTAAAAATACAGTGATCTTTTACTTATTTTTTTATTTGATATAAAAGTAACAAATATTATTTTTAAAATGAGAAAAAATTTATATAATTTAGAAATGAGAGTGAGGGGTAGGCGTGTAGGTAGTGGGTAAAGACAGATTAAAAACTAATCTTTATGGGTTCTAACCTATTGGGTTCTGATAACTACAATAATGAATATACTTGTATATATATCAATTTAAATATACTCACATCTCACTTGAGATTTCAGATTGCAACACAAATGTTTATATCTTTCAAATTTTGCGAGACAAAACTATGTTTAAGTTAGACGTGGACGAATTTGCTCCTCGTACTTCGTCTTATATTCTTTATGTAGTAAATTAGTACGGATCGATGGTATAAATATCGAGTGTGAATAAGTGAAACACAATAACAGATAAAAGCTTAAAAGAAGGTTTTGATTACACGAACATAATTCAAACACAATATGTTCCCGATTGAACTCTACACCTGTGCATTCACCAAGACCATACATAATTTGAGATAAATAACTACTAGTAAAGATCAGATTCCTTGTGAGTATGAATCACACAATCTGAGGTTGGGTAAGAAACGCAGGTGAGCACATAGCCCTCTTCCATTTGATTATCATCCAGAAAAGATCCATCAGATTGATCAACAGACCTATTACAATGCTTCGGCACATATTGAACCTGCGCCTGCCCTGCAAGAATAAGGGAGCTCGACTCCAGCATTCTCAGCTGCATCAAGGATGTAAGTATCGAGCGCCTCGAATTCATGTTCAACACCATCTGGACAAACCAACTTGACCTTGTAGACTGCTGATGCTCTAAAGCCAGAGCTAGCTTTCAGTCCAAAGGCTTTAGAATACTCCTTACAGACCGAGAGACGATGGAAGCAATAAACACGCTCTTTCTTTGGTCTGTGGAGCGAATTTGCTACCATACAGGTGGCAGGAAGTCCGACAGTTGACATGTTTACCTGATAAAAAACAGAGCTGTTCAAATTATTACTCAAAAACAGAAATTATTGAATCGATAGAGATTCTAGTGTTCAGGAAATAATGTCTTGTTGGTCCTCGAAATTGATCACTACTCCCTGCAGAATGATGTGCACAAATTCAAGATAAGACAAACGAAACTTGAACTTTTACCTTCACTAATAGGGTTTACATTTCTGAGGATTTGCCTAACGCAATGGTGAAAAGAAAATGATATGAAGACTTAATTATTGAAACTCACAACTCTATACATTGACATCAGCCATGCTATCTGCAAACACCAACAAATTAGAGAACCAATTTGACATTCAATAATGTATGCCCTGTGCTAAAATGAAAGAAATGGATATCTGATTGTCCATTTTAAGATAGCAAGGCATTTTCAATGTTTGGAGCATTATGAGAAGAAGCAAGCGAGTGGCTTTCTGCTCTTCACTCGAAGCTCCATAAGTTTACATTAGGATATATGCAGCTCTCCTAAGAAATGTAAAGTTCAACATTTCTACCCATCCCAGACCCACTTTGTGGGATTATACTTAGTCTGTTGTTGTTGTAACATTCTACCCATTTGAAGACCATGTGAATGAAAGAAGATCACAAAAAGATGCAGATGACACACAAAATGGAAGGGAACAAAAACAGACAGCTTTACTTTGTCATGTGCTTAAAATACCCCAATAGAACTTGTCTCAATAAAGTCTAATCAGACCAATGGATATACCTAACTTCCATTTAGATGAAAGTAACACATGACAGAGATCTCAAGAATCTGACAAGGTATATTTAATTCTTCTTCAAGTTTTCTCAATTTCTACCTTAATTCTTTAGATCTTTGACAATTTTATACCCTGAAATTTTAAGGCTCAGAATCTATTGTACACATATTCTGGCAAATGAATCACAGAACCATCACATCACCATTTATGTCATATAATGAACAAAGCACAATTCTTTCTGCATACATCTGTGTCGAAACAGAACAATCCAATAAGACAAAAGAAAGTTATATCACATAGAGTTTAGAATTATGTCAAAACAATCTCACATATTTTTTACACATTTATAAACTTATAGCCAAAACACTACAAAACCGGAAAGAAGAGCAAAACACCATTTTACCCATCCCAGCATGCATACGGGTAAAAGTTATGTTGTTTAAACATGTAATCAAGCACAGTAAACGAAAACAAACTGAACTTGGAATCGAATGATTTACGAGAGTTTCAAGCACCGTCTAGATACCACTCAAGATCAACCTTTAATCATATACCATGAATTTCACCAACAAATGAAAAAGGCGACAATTTCAACAACCAACACCCAAAACAAGAACAAACCCAATTATCAGAACTCATCTACAAAGCATAACACGTAACATTCACATGAACCACATAAGTCCAGAGCCCATAACCCAAAATTTAAAAAGAGAGTTTTAAAGTTGGACCATGAACAAGTACCTAAAGACTGAAGAGAAATCTTACGGCTGGAGGCTTAGGGCTAGACAATCGAAGCAGAGGCTCAAGAAGACTCCAAAGAAAGCAAATATGTTGACACTGTAAGCCTTTCGACAAATATATATATAGGAGGAGTTCTGTTTGGGGGATTGCCGGAATTAACATGCCCTAAAACCTACCGCCCATGGGTTTCTCTTTCCCATTGTTCGAATTACAACGGCCGTCTTTACTTATTTGCCCTTTGGTTATTTTATTTTAGAATTACAACGATAACCCTTAAAACTTATCACTATATTTCATTTAAACACTTTTACAATATCATTTTGTTTTCAATTGAACACACCAATGTATGAAAAAAATATGTCTATTAGATACCTCAATTTAAATTTCTAACAAAAATTTTATATTTTTAAAATTTTCAACTTTTAAATAATCACATCATTATTTCCTTTTTTAATTTTTTAAATTAAATTAAAATTTATAAATAGTTTTAAAGTTAATTACTTAAAATAAACTAATTGCATAAAATATGTCACTTACTATGCATCAATCTTAATTTAAAAAGCTTGAAATTTTACTGTTTATTAAAACTAATCTGTAAAATCAAGATATATAATATATTTTAAATATTTAATTTATTTATATAATGAATTTTTAAGAAAACACACGTAATTTTTTAAAAATTTCGAATTAGAAATATCTAATAAAAATATTTTAATATATATCTAATTGAAATAAATTATAATTAAAATATTTGAATAAAATATAGAAAGAGGCTATTTGTATTCCGCCTTTTACTCTGTGCTCTTTTTCTTAGTGTGCCTATTTGCTTTGATTCCATTGTCCACCAAACTCCATATTGGACCAAAAAAAATTAGCCTAACTGAAAAATTCATTACATCAGTACAAATATGGTCCAACGTTATTTAATAGGGAATGGCGTGTTCTTTTGATCAAGTGTTTCTCCAAATTGTCTCTATTTTCAAGTGATTTTCGATTCTTATATTACAAATTAATAATTATAATTTTTATTATTTTTATTATATGATTTAATAAAAATTTACTATCAAAACGCAAAAATACTCCTACAATTTAATTTTCCTAGATAAATTTTTTTTTAATAATATTTATTCTGAGACATAAATTTAATGTTATTTAATTAGCAAAATAATTTTTTTCCTCTTGTACCAAAAGAAAAATCAAGAAACCACTACCACAGATAATATCCTCAAACAAAAATTATGCATGGACATAAAAACACAAATTCATATTACTGAAATTATGTTCAAGATACAAATTATACCTAAGATATAAACTCATTGTACAAACCTTTTACAACATAATATTTTAATACGGACTTGTACCACAAATTTATTGCTACTACAAATTATACGTAAGACATAAATATAATCGTACGAACTTTTTACAATATAATATTTTAATAAGACACAAGTTATGCCTCCAACACATACATTCGGGGACTCGTTTGATACGAAAACAAGTAATGCAAAAGTAATACATGAATTAGAATGTAGAGATTGCTAAAGCGAGGCATTATAATATCTAAATTATTTTTATCAAGTGTTTGATTTATTATATTAAAAATAAATATACCATATATTACATTTGATTTAAAACTCTAAAATTACAATTTTGTTAAATATACCTTTTTTGTTTAATAAAAAGGAATTAAGAAACAATCTAATCATTTTAAAGTCTTATCCAAGTTGATTATTCCAAAATTAGTTATCCCTTTATTTCCCTTTTGTATAAAAAAAATACACTCTATAATATATAAGTAATTCACGTAGATTTAATTGTGTTCATTGACAAGTTTCACATTTATAGGCGGAAAAAAAACTAATGTAATGAAATCAAATTACCATCGATTACTGTCTTCTTTATACGCGCTAAAACCCACTAAATTATGGTTGATATAATGGAATACCTCCCCTCTAGTACATTTCCACCATTGACGCAACCTAGTTCGGATAGGTCAATTAGATTAGACAAGGTGGCATCTTGGATACCATTGCAATCAGCGGTAGCATCGTTAAAGAAGATGAAAGTTTGAAAGCAAACCAATTCTTAATAGGTTTATGGTATTCAAACAGAAACAGAACAGAAACTACCCAAAAATTTCAAGTGTCTATAATAGCTCACACAACTAGAATGCCTGAAAACTTCAAACAACGAAACAAAAATCTCCTTAAAAGATACGTTGTGGTTTTCCCATGGTGCTCTTCAAGTACAAGCACCTTACCTGTATTGACAAAAAAAATACAGAAAATTAGAAATGAACTATATGCTCAGTCCGAGAAAGATATTGCAAAATTTTAAGTGGAGGTGGCTAAACTGGATCACTAAGATGAACTCACATTTTGCCAATTCTTCTTCAGCAATGACACAAGAAAATTGACACTCATTTGCACGTTCTGGAAGATCTGCTTCTCCTCCATATCCATGTTTCCAACAGCCACTCCCATGCAAAGCACCTTTTTCAATTGAAACTTGATTGTGGCCTTGGTCTCATTAACCTTGGATTGGCGACTCCTGGTGTGTAACAAGGGTGGGAAACTTACCTGCATTTTCAAATAGACAAAGCCACTCAGACATGAATTTAAAGGTAAACATACGGGATGGAATAAACCACCACAAGGACATTATTGGTGCTCCCGAGAGAAGCAGCCAAATGCAACATTCTCCTGGATAAATAAAAGCAGCACTTCTAAACTAACAGAACATAATGAAATAAGATAATCTATGAACTTGCCTGCCTTGTTAAGACCAGGCCCCAACAAGCAGAGTCTGCTTGATGACAGATTCTGAAGCCAAGAAAGCATGGTATTTCTTCGCAAGCTTCTTGACCAGCTTCTTGTTCTTGTTAAGCTTCTTCAAGCCTTCAACATCCATGTACTCCAAACCAATCTTTTCGGCCTGCATTTTCGGCCTGCAGACATATACACCAAGTTTAATCATCTTTCCAAAAAAAAAAACTGAAGATTCAGGAAAGGTTCCAACAGGTGTATTTTTGGGTAATCTGAAACAACCAAAAAATTTCCAAGACAATATCAATAACAAAGGCTAAATGTCATATGTGGCAGGTTAATAAAAAAAGACTTCTTATGTTCCAGGCTTATTTAATGAGAAATTAATCATATCATTGTTGAGCACTCAAGCTAAATCTTGCAAGCAGATGCCGTTAGATCAGTAAAAGCATTTCAGCAATAGTGTTTGCAACTGTTAAGCTTTCTGCATAGTGCTTAAAGGGATTGTTGAGCGTGATTTTAAAGTGATGATCTTTAAACGTGTTTTCCAGATGAGCAGGTTGTTGAGCTTGAAACTTGATAAATGATTTGAATATGGTTCCTAATTTGATTTATGACTGCCATAATCAGTTCAGTTATTGCCACTAGCTAAAATATTCACTAGGATTACCTCCTCGACGTGCTGAGCATCTCCAAGCATACAGATCTTCATCTTAGGGCGAGGAATGTGTGGTAACTTCACAGATCCACTGAAACGCTTGTCCTTTTGGGGATCATAGTTCTTCAGCCCGATCTGGAGCTCAATGGTCTCGCTGAACTTTCTTTTCTTCTCTGCTGAATCATTCTTAATCACAGAGATAGCTTCTCTGAGGGCCTCACTCTGAAGCTTACTGTAAAGGAATCAATAGAGGTAATCAGTAATACCTTTAAATGAAGGTCAGAAGGGCTAGTTTAATAATTGCAATACAAATATCACTAAAAAAGAAATTCTATAGGATGGAATCTTATAAAAATCAGAATCTTAATTCTAATTCGAATGCTGGCATCAGAAGGAGCATTTATCACTGCTTTTGATTAACACGAACTCCAAAATCAAAATACTTGTGGTTTCCATATAAAAGAGATGCTCT
The DNA here is from genome assembly GCA_018107945.1 of Datura stramonium. Taxonomy (NCBI): domain Eukaryota; kingdom Viridiplantae; phylum Streptophyta; class Magnoliopsida; order Solanales; family Solanaceae; genus Datura; species Datura stramonium. The sequence goes on along the minus strand of JACEIK010000038.1, from coordinate 357,083 downwards.
TTGAAAGAATAAATTTGAAGTCAATGACTCATTCACTTTAAACTAAGGAAATAATTGAAAAAAGTAATTGATAAACTACATATAGTATCATTTTCAGGGATCAATCGTCAAAGGCAATCAAAATAATGTCAAATAACACAAGCTTGTTAACCAAGATTCTGACAGTAGGAAAGCTTCAGATATATGGTATTCCTGCCTTTCAAAACACAAATATGAATATAAATTGCATGGAAAAGTGGATCAGGTATTTATAATCAAAAACAATGCAGAAAAATTGATTATCAGAGCAAAACTTAAATGGTATAACACGGTGAGAAAAGCAACATATTGGAAAAAGAAACAGAAGTTTGGAGCTTCCTTCATACCTCATGGCTCAAATATCTCTCCTTCTTCAAACTTCACTGTAAATCGAGAATCACAAAAACAGAAAAGTTTTCAGCTATATCGGCAGCTAAGGAAAAGTTCATCATTTTTATGTTTTCTCAGCAACCAAAGGAAACAAAATGCTTACAATATTAATCAATATAACCAAATTCAAACCCTAGATATGAAGCATCAATGTGTATGAGAGAAAGGTAGATGAGAAAGGTACCTGTAAGAGAAAACCCTCGATTAGGGTTTGTATGCGCCGATGATGAGGAGTCCAGTGGATTGTTATCTTGTTAAATATAGGGCTCTAAGTGGACCGGGCTCGGGCAGGATGGTATAGAAACTGGGCCATATCACGCAGGCCCTTAAATGGAAGAAAGCTAAAACCAAACAGCCCAGTTCTGAATTTGGTTTGGTTCGTTTCAATTCAAATTTTTTGGTTTAATACTCTAAGTTAAATGGAAAATTACATCATTTGTCACATTTTTAACTTAGGTTGGTGCAGTTTCTAGTTTTTATTGAACACAACTAGGTTTAAGGAATTTAAGAGATGAAGTGACAAGCACCTTCACTTTATTCTCTTCTATACAAAATAAATTGTATTTATAGTGAAAAAGAAAATTTTTTTAAAAATATTATTTTCCTTCTTATAATCTTCTGTTCTTCGAATTTGGACTCTCTTAAAAGGGGAATACCAATTGAAAACGACAGGTAACACCCAGGTGCTGGAGCAACAACTGATCAAGTCAATTTCATAAAAATGATAAATTGATTTGATTAGAAGTTTTTCTTGCCTTTATTGTTGTATGTTCTATTACTACTTTCTCATATAAATATCAGTGTAGTTGCTTCAACAGGCTCATCCCAGTTTATTATTACCTGATGCTGAATTGTCATCTTATATTGTCCATGTTTTCGATATCCAATGCCAACTGTGTTGGGTGTTGAGTTCCCACATCGGTTGAAAATGAGGTCTTTAAACTTCTTATATGATCTTGGATATTTCTCAGCTAACTTTTGAATTTGAGTTAGCTTCCCTCATAAAAATTTAACATGAAAAAATATTATATTTTCACATTCAACTCGTATGATTAAAAAAAAAAAAAACGCAATTTACACTTATCTCATTATTAATGTTTTTATGATGTGTTCACAAATCACAGCCGACCATAAATTGCTCTTAGTTTTGAAAAGGAAATTCTGACTAAGACCAATTTAGAACCATGCTTAAAATAGAAACATCTCGAATAGATTATATCTTTTTATACCCACATAAAAAAAATATAAGATAAAAATAAAATAAAATAAAATAATTATAAGATAACAATATANATAAAATAAAATAATTATAAGATAACAATATAATCGCATTAAAATCAATAAGGGTCCCCCTCATTTTTTATCTTTCTAAAAGTTCCCCAAAAACCAAAAAATAAGGGTCCGGTGTTGAACCGGTCAAATGGGGACAACAAATTGGATACAGTGTTCGTGGAAAACAGCGACTAGTATTTTAGAATCAGAAGCAATCATCGTTTTTCCTCTTGGAGAAAAAGGAGCAGAGGTAGAAACTCCCTGAGAGACAGCAATGGAGACAGTTGTTAGAAGAAGCAGAGGTGGGCTCTTTGAAGGACTTTACAGAGTGCTTATGCGCCGCAACTCTGTATATGTCACCTTCGTTATAGCTGGCGCTTTCCTTGGTGAACGGGTCTGTCTTCTCTCCGTGAATCCGTCCATATACTTCTTTCTTCTGTAAAACAGAGAATTATCTTATTGTGTTTCTATTTGGAATCATTATTTGGGAATGTTTAGGATTGGATCTGAATCAACTTTTTATTCGATGGGTCCGAGTTTTGATTCCATTTTTACTAATTGCAGGCAGTGGATCATGGGGTTCATAAGCTATGGGAGCACAACAATGTTGGGGTATGTTAATTGTTTCGTTTTGTCCTCGGAATATTTTATGAAAAATGTTAATTTTTTATGTACCAAATGCTTTCATCAATCGTATATAGTATCCATTCTTTTTCTTGTTTTACTTGGATTCTTGAGAGTTTGTTGTGATATTTTAATATCTTCTCTAAAGTTGGTTATGCAATTGGGATGAGTTTATCACGGTTCTAACTTAAGAGTGCATGTGTATGGAATTGTTGTTTTTCAACTGTGGATGGGGTGTTAACAATTAAATGAAGGAGATTATTGATTTCACCTACCACCAGCTTGGTTTTAGCTAATTATTGACAAGGTATCCCTATTATATATAAGTTGCACTTGCTCTTTTTTATCTTTCACTTTCAAATTTGTTGGTCAAATTTGGTGAATGTTGTCCTTAACATGCTAGCCCGAAGAAAAATTAACTTTGTCTTTGTTGCTTTTCTTCCTTAAACTGAATATTGAGGAATGTTGTCCTATTTTATCATCCTATCTCCCTTCCCACCCTTTTGTGTTTCAAAATATGATTTTGTTATCTTTTCCTGTTTGTCAAAATCCCCCCCTCTTCCCTGGGTTTTCCAATTCTTCTATTTCTAGTTGTTGATAACCAGAGTAGGATCCAGGATTTGAAATTTATGAGTTTGAGTTCGAAATTCTACCACAGACCATTTGACTTATTGTGTTCAAAAACTATTATTTGTACTTATTTGGTGAATATTTCAACACATATAGAGTCTGAGCGAAAGCTACTGCTACTCAGTTCAGATGAATCCATAATATTCACACTATATCCGCCCCTGCTTCCAGCTCCCACTCTTCTTCAATAATGTGGTCCTTCCCTTGCAAACTCTCCCTTTTTTCGCATCTCATGTCAACTGTTGCTATTTTCCACTATCTCATTACTGATTCTGCTCCTTACTATGTTCCTTCAGTTACCGCCCCCTCTTCCTCCTTTTCCCTCCTCCATTTACTCCACTATGTCTCTTTCTCTGCACCTGTAATTTGATGTCTTTATTCCTGTAATATGTTAATATTTTTCTTCTTTTCTCTCTACTCTTCTTAGTTCTATCTACTCCTTCCAAAATAATAAAATCTATTGTCCATTTTGTAACTTCCAGTCTCTATGAAAGAACTGGAACTTGCTGGGCAGGCTGAGGTTGATTATTTAAAAAAGAGTTGATATCTGACTTCAACTGTGGTTTTCAACACGAATTTAATCAAAAATCTTCAAGAAATCAAATTCTTGACGTGTAGCAGAGAGAAGGCATGTGCAGAAGTTTTAGTTAGAAAGCATTCCATTAAGAATCAATAGATCAATCAATCAACTAGACCTCAATTCTAAATCAATTGTGGATGACTATATGATTTCTGTTTATCCACTTTGGTCTATTCAGGTCCATCTTGTTCCAATACTAAATACTTATCTTTTAAGGAAACTTAGGAGTCCTCTAAAACTAGAGTTTCTCTAAATCTCATACTTATCCTAACATCGTCATGCAAGTCTCTAACCATAGTAAAAAAGACTCTTGACAACATAGAGAATTCAACTTAATGTTACTGCTTCTGCGATAGACATCAAGGCAGGGCTGAGGTTGCGTCCACACCACCCTCCTCAGATCCCACTTGTGGATTACACTGATATGTTGTTGTTATTGTTGTTGTTGTTACAATGGACATCAACTTACCTTAATTGTTCCCCTTTATCCAAGTTTGAGACCATTTATACTTTGCAAAACTCTGATAGCTGGAGTTGCTAGGAGGAGAATCCATAAGATGATGTTTGGACTTGCTGAATGCTGAATGTCTATTTCTATTTGCTTGAGAATTAAGATGTAGAGCCAAAGAAGAGGATCTTCTGCTATTACTCAGTAATTTCCTTAGATGTTATATCTCATGTGTAACATATCAATCAATATTGTGGAAGTCATTTAAGAATGAGAAGAACCTTGATTCCAAAAGAGCAAAAAAACCTTGGCTCTGAAGAAGTATGACCCAAACAAAAAAGGATTACTAAATTTTGAGCTGCAACCTTCACGGCCAGTCTTAGTTAAAATTGATTACTCTTTGATGTGTCTTTCTTCCCGTACTCTCGACAAGTTTCCTGGTCAGCTCTGAAGTATTGATTACCTAAAATTGCCTCTATTTCTATATGGACTTTCAAGAAGTGGCTGTCCTATTCTACTGTGATGGTCTTGAGTATTTAACATTTGATGTTCCTTTTAAATTTTTAGCTCTCAAGGTAAAGTATGATGAGCATTTTGCTCATTCTAGTATATGTTTGGATTCTAGGCCATGCTTTTTCCCTCTTGTTCCTAGTTCTTATCATTTTGTTCTTGCCCTGCTTGTGTCAATCTTGTCACTAATGTTTTTGTTGTTACTGAAATACAGAAGCGTTATGAGGATATTTCAGTTTTGGGACAGCGGCCGTCTGAATAGATTTGCAGTAACGGATGCTCATTTGAGTTGAAGACGAACATTTCGATCATCTTTCAATAATTATTTTTTACTCTGCCATGCTGGACGCCGGTCATGGCTAATTATTTGATATCTGCATTCCCTTGGAGGAAAAAAATTTCAGTGAAAAATGTTACTTACCAATTTCCATTTCCATGGTTACAAAGATTATCCATCACATTGTTCTGTATCCTTGAAGGAAATTGTGAAATCTGGTGCTTCCCATTTCCTTAGTAGTAAAGGAGAGCCTTCAAGATTCTGCATCCCTAGCAACTTTCTAGTTTGTCCACCATGCTTAAAAAAATAAACGGAGATCTTTTTGGAGGTTTCAACTTGTTAGTGTGAATATAATGTATGAGAACTTGAGAAGCTTATATATTTCGTACTAAAAAGATCTTTACGACGCGAAAACCCTACCAGCAACTTCCTTCCAATGCCTCTGGAGTTGTCTCGTGGTTATTTCATGGAAAAAAAATCTTGTGATTGATAAAATATTATGTGTTCCGTCTGTGCATTAGAATTTAGAAAGGAAATCCACATGAAAAACAGAATATGAAATCTGAAGTGTTATGCAGTTAAAAGTGTGCAGACTTGATCGTATTTTCACATAGTTGATAGATGGAATGGACCATAAACTGCAAAAAACTTTCATCGAATCAAACTTGAGCTGTATAGGAACAAACACAGCAAGAAGAATGAACTATCAAGTAGTACTAAAATTTTCAATTTTCAATTGTTGTTAAGAACAAGATCTGCACTAGGGAGAGAAAAAAAAATGGAACTATATAGCTTTATAACTTTAATTTGTAGAAACACCTCATATCCAACATCTGGTCATATTTCCAACTCATGTAGGAACCTCGTACTTTTCAATTTGATATCAACTTCTGCTAGTTTTGCTGCCAATGCTCATTTGTCCAAAAACAAGAAACCTTTTTCCATTTTCTTTAGCTTCTCAAATCACTTTGAAGAGGTTGAGGAATGATATCAAGCACGAAAATGGAAACCCTTTGTGTTTTAACTTCTGATATCACTCTAAGGGTGTTTCAGATAGTAGCAATCAAGAAGCAATCTCATTCACTTTTTACAGCATGGTAGATGCGACGGGTAAACATCAACGAAGAGTGGAGACTGATTGTTCCAAGCATAAGGAAAAATGCATAGCATATGCAAGTGTTGTATACAAAGAAGATGGTAGTCTGCAAGACCCCACTCATGTTTGATTTGCAATAGAAGTATATGGAGTAGGCAAACATGAATACAGCAGTTGAGCCCCCACGGAAAATAGACCTGCATCAAACAACGTATTTATCAGTTTGAGGCAGCCAGCCATAGATATTGTGAAAGAACAAATGAATAGCAAGCAGCAACTTAGTAAATTTACGTTGCAGTAATTTCTTAGATATCTCCTAAATAACTGTTTGGAACCTAGAATTCTTTTGGAAGACATGCCACTTTTGGATCCGGGTTCGCATTTTGTTCAACATATATATATTGATCCAGTATAAATGAGGGTTGTGACCTATGCATAAATGCGCTAGAACAACTACACCAGATTCACCAAGTAAAACTTATTTGGCACTCCCAATTTACCAAATGGAAGAGTTCAATCTCATTTAACAGAATGACAACTACCGTGAGTGCCAAAATTCATGTTAACTGTAATTGATGAACAGAAAAAAGTGGCATTTAGCCCCAAAGAGAGGGACCGCTTGTTAACTCTAGTGCGCTGCATCTAGTGTTCAACGATACTCAGTTGTCATTCACTTCTTCTACAGCAACAACAACCCAGTGTAATCCCACAAAGTTGGGTCTGGGGATGTCATTCACTTCTTCTATAACACACAATATCCTCTCACGGTATCATGATTCCACGAGTCACTCATTAATGTCATAAGGACACAAGAAAGTAGTTCATGCAGTGAGGAAAATAAAAATTCCTTCAACATTTGTTCAAATTCGCCGATAACCTTCACTGTGGTTACGGATTCCGGATAGTGGAAATACAATCTGCATATTACCATTCACTCTTCGAGATTTTGTTGAAATATTGAAGTAAAACTAGATGAAGGAGAAAACTGTACTATTTTTAATCACAAAATCAGATTCAATTAAAACTCCACCAATTAACACTCAAATAACAAAAAGAGCAAGGATATAAAGACATGCGAGATATGTATGCATGCAGTCGACAGGTATGATTAGTACAAAGAAACATCCAAATTGATACATACCGCCACCACCATTCATGGTCTTCCACTGTCAGCTGAATATATGTCAAACCGATGCTTAGGGTCACAGTGAGCAGTATGAGGATTATAAACATAAAGAATAGAATACCAGGAAGAATCGAAATCTTGTAGCCCCAAAGGGTAGCATACAACTGGTGTAACTCAACAACAATGGCACTGAAAGGTAGAAGACCAGCCAAAAACATTTGACCAGGTGTCTTCCTGTACCAAGCTAGCGACGGAATTTCTCTTGCACACTTCTTTGTGGCAGAAGGTGCTTGAAACTCAGACCTACACCGATAGCCAATTAGCCCACCAATAGCAAGCAGTGGAATAGCGATGAGGGTATAAACAAGAATAATGACAAGTATGGTGCCAAATGGAATTGCTAAAGTAGCCCCAAATGATACTGCAACTGAATTAAGGAAAAACTGCATTAAGAGGAATGGTCCAAGAAAGAGCACCGCAGAGAAAGTAACGCTCCTTTCCTAGTGGCGAAAAGAAAAGTTTTCAGTTCCTGGATAAACAATAATTACAGAAATAAAGTTGGAAGGAAGTTGATAAAAGTTACCCATCCAGTTTCAACAAATTGACTGTAGAAAGAGGCAGAGCTGTATCCCCCAACTGCAGATGTAATGGTATAAATTATGACCAAGGATGTCAAGAGAGTTCCACGGTTATATGGATATAGGACACCAAGAAATGCCAATAAAAATAAGCAGCAGAACCTGTAAGTGCAGCAGAAATGGTTAACTAGGCAATAAATGTGCCTTGCATGATCAATTAAGTAATATAAATAGGTCAAACATAATCATGCAGTAAGCACCACCTACATGGAAGAATATTTGCAGATGATGGGAACCACGCCGATTATTTCGAAAATACAAAAAAGAGGTTAAATGGAAAAGGTTTTACATTATCTTGTTAGAAGACCTTCCATCCTATGTATTTTCGAAATATCTAAGCTCTTATTGTCAAGGTTAAACAATATTTTCCTCAAAGCTATCTTTCCATTATATCTTAATTTTATCGGAACAATACAGAATATGGAAGATAAATGATGCTGATACCATGCAACATATGGCGGGATAACATTGTCAGAAAATCACTCGCGAAGGCATTGTAAGAGTTTGTTGGCAAGGCAGAGGATGGAAAAAGACGCAAGCAGATGTAGAAGTCCATTGCATTATGTATCATGTGGATAGTCTGGTCGGAAACAAAATATAAGATGCTTCTGAGGAAGAAAGCAAAACTTCTCTTTTGTGAAGAATAGTTGTCCTCCGTATCTGCACTTTGGTGTGATAGTAGTTGGATACATGATGAGGTTCATATTTTCTTATTTTTGGATCTTATAGAGTATGCAATACAATGTCCTAAACTAGACCCTAGAGATACAATATCTTGAGCCAGATATCAAACAGACAAACTTATGCACAGAGATTCTCTCCCAGAGATAAGTCACGCACAGGTCACTTGACATATGAAAACGACAGAAACAACTATTATCAGTTCTGTAGAGCTTAATGAATTTATGAAATCATCTGATGAATAAATAAGAGCTACAACTTACAAGGTCAACAGCTGGGTACCAGCACCAATAACTGCACAAAGCAGAGGCATGTTTGATGGACATCTAAAAACATCCCCGTGAAGGTACTTCCAACCCACTTCTTTGTCTTCCTCTTCATCACCGCTAGACCATCTGCATATCGGTCATACAAATATAAAGACAGTGCTTTCAGCTTCAGATGCTTTCATGTAAATATACATAGATTTCTTGCTGTGCTGTTAGCAATAATGAGCATGATATGAGACTTACTTTCTCAGATCATTCTTAAGGCGCTGCATCATACTCACAGCAAAAAAGGCCATCAGCAGAACAGAAATGACAATTGAATTAATTACAGAGAACCAATGAACTTTATGGTTCACTGGTTTTGCTGAAGCCCTCAAGTATCTTTCCATTCTATTCTTGAATAGAGTTGATGTTTCATTCCAACGTACATTATACGTGAAGGTAACATTTTGGTCTATATCTTCTGTTATATCCACAACGTGACTTGGATCACTGAAAGCATGTATTTCTATGACTTGGTTTCCATTGTAAAGGACATCAAACTGGACATGCTTAAAGAGAAAATACTTGGGGCCCTTTCCATCCAGGGTCCAGAGTTCATCTTCAATTTTCCCAACAAATCCCCAGAAAGGGAGATCATCAAAGTACATCTGGTAGTAGTAATCTTTAATAATAGCAGCCCTGAACTTTGAGACATCATTTTGATTAAGCTTCTTGTGGCACAGGACAACCCCATCTTTGTCCACTCCAAATTTCAACTGATACAAGGTATTGGTTAAACGGTCACCATTCAGAACTTCCCCAAGGGATTCCTTTTCCGGAAGCAGCTTATCTGTCAAGCAAAACTAAAAAGTCAAAATTCTTGAAGATAAGATAGTTAAATTTTTAACATAACTAACTCCAGAGATTACCAGTGATACTAAACAAAATATATAAAATAGTACAGTGTTCTTATCACAGACCTAGCTTCGCTCTTGCTAACCAGTAATAGTATTTTGAGTTTATGTAAGCACATAAGAAGCAGAAGATGTTAATAGTACAGTGTCTCTGTATATTTCATGGTATTCAGCCTTGGCAGTAGTGACCCTCCATCCAATACCAACACAACTCAGCACTCAGCAGAAGAGAAAAAAAAAACAGGATTTTATTTGGATGATAAATGATACTCAGTAAGTCAACCAATCAACTATGCCTCAATCAGAAATAGTTGGGGTCGACTATACTCAAGTGCAAGCCAAAAAAGCTGACCTGGATGGCAGAATGGCAGGTCATAATATTGGTATGTTTCACTGCAAAAGAACAAAAGATATAGGGATATCAGGATTGCCTGCTGCAGGGGTGAAAACTCAGACATTTTACTTTCTCAGTAAGTAAGAAAACTTGGATATTTTACATTAAGATTCTTGATTCATTCACTTGCTTTGATGATTCCAATTACATAGAATTTTTCACAAGAATGAGAAAGACCCTCTAAGAATTACTAAAGCCACTCGAAAGAAATATCTATGGAAGATGCAGAGTTGGAGAGCTTCCATCTAAAAAAGAAAGACAAATATCCTTATATGTTGGTTTATGTTGTGATTTAAAAAGTCAAAAAGGAAAATATTTCATGCTTAGAAAAAGATCAGAGAATGGGGACCTTGAAACTTGAAGACATTTAAATGCAGATGCTGAAAGTTCTTCAAGATGATTAACTGCTCCATTTATGCAGCAAATGGAAGTTTTAGCATGTGCTGCAATGGCCTTGGAAATCCATGGAAGATATCAACGAGTGCAATAATAAAAAAAATACTACTATTGACTTCCAAAGGAGGATACATTTTGCTGAAAGATCTCATATTTCTTTTTGGTTTCTGATGGCTAGTTGTCTGGGAATAACTCAAAAGGAGAAAAAAGAAAGCAAAATGGGAAGAAAGGAAGCCAGAATGATAGACGAACTAAAAGAGAAATGCTTAGAAGTATTCCACGAAAGTTAGCATAACAATCATGGAAGAAGAAGGAAGGCTCCAAGAAAGAAGCAAACGGATGTTTAAAAGTGTGGATATACCAAACATTTTTAGGAATCTAACACCCATTACCATCAAACCTTATAAAGAAATTAAGTCTCAAATTTCCAAACATGAATTGAAGACTTACAAAATATGTGTACCATGAACACAGTTCTTTCTCTCTGGAACATATCAAGCTTGCAAGTCAAAAATAATTTGCCACAAAGATGAGGAGCGATTTGTTAAAAATTATGGACCTTGACTTAAGTCGTAACCCAACTCAAAGTTAGCTTATGAGATGAGGATTGCTTAAGACCATAGAAGAAGACAATAGTAGAAGAAGACAATAGCCCATACCTCAACAAATATAGGACCCTTAACACCTTTCTCTCCCCCAAGAACTCTGGACATCCATGCATGGCCAATATAACATCGTACAGTCAAGGCGGATCCAGAATTTTAAATTTATGAGTTTTGAACCACTAGTCTATTTGTTTACTAGATTCTAGTAAATATTTATACATATTAATTATTAGGCTCTGCCGAACCCGAAAATTCTACTATAGCTCAGGTTGTGCATCAGAACCCAATATTGGGTAAATCAAGAATAGGGATGAGTTTGATTTGGATACCATTTTGAGAAAATGGACATAAGATTTAATTTAACCTCAAAAATTAGCTCTCAAAAATTAGCTCATTAAGAGAGGATTGTCCAGGAGATAACAACTCATTCCACTTCACACAACAAGCACAATTTAAGTTTGAGCAATACATTTTTTCAAGGAATAAAGGATATATAAAGATTCTTAAAGACAATTATCAGGGAACTGCCATCAATGACTATCTTCCTCTTCAAGAGTAGAGGCGCTCAAGACCAAGTATAGTCCTAGCCAGTCTGTTTGTCCTTGGGAAATGACATAACATCTGTTACTTCCCACTTTCTAATCTATATCATCAACTAATTCAGCATCTCCTGGGAACACTTAGAACAGCAAAATTAAACATTGTGTCTTCCAATTTGGGAAACTATACTGAAAAAACTTGGTCACTAGGCCTTTCTCAAAGTGGCTAGGCTGAAGCCTTAAAACTCAGTTATCCTTCGTAGCAGCACATTTTGGTTAAAATTCCTCTATACCCAAAGCTAAATCTGAGTTAATCTCAGAAAATCTAACAGGTACTGTCGGCAGTTGTCTAATTCTTGGTGATTATTTGTTGAACCTCTCTTGCAATTTGGACATTATGCTCTCTTTGTTGCTTTCAGAAACAATGAGGAAAAGAAAACCAAAACAAAAACTTATTACTCCTATACACCCTCATTCTCAATTCGATAAAACAATAAGTTTTTGACAAGTAGCAGTAATTTTCATAATTCCTTGCATCATCAATTCATCATACCCATTTCTAGAAACGTTAAGGATGGATGCAGTACCGATGCAGCAGCACGACCATTGCACTCACTCACATACACACATAGTTGAACAATTCAAAAAATGCAAGTATTTATACAAGTTTACGGCCACTGTCACAGAATAGCAACGAGTGTAATGGTATTCGAACACCCACTAAATCCTGGATCTACCTCAGGTGACGGAAAGAGGTTTTCGGCAAGAAATCTGATTAATGGCAACATTTTTTCATAACCGCACAAAATTTAACAGTCTAAAGAACTGAATTTTTAACAACATTCCTCGTAAAATCAAAAGCAAATCTCATAAACAAAGTAAAAATATAAAAAAAGAAAAACCCCAAT
>JACEIK010000038.1:302583-313592 GCA_018107945.1 Datura stramonium | reverse complement strand
ATTTTATAATTATGACTTTACATAATTTTGTGTGACATGGTAAAATTTGGGATATATGAAACTTTAACTTCTATGAAAAGAACTTGCCTCTACAGGACACCTTAATGTAGGTGTGAAGAATACTCAACAAATTTTGGTTACAAACGTCAGGACAGTTACAGATTTTGGTTAATTTTTAAAGATGTGAGAACAGTTACAAATTAGCGGGGTGGGGCATGGCTTAGCGGAGTGGAACTTGCAACTTTAATTACTCTCTCTTGATTGAAATGTCCTTTTTGTGTAATTGATTGATGAAGGAAATTGCATGCTTGTACTTTCTTTTGAATATTTTTACATGTATAAGGTGTTAGTATGATATAATTAAGACGTTTCATGAAAAATCGAAGTCATAATTCTCTACTATATGAATATACATAAGTCAAAATTGAACAAACTATGGTTATCGATTTAATCTAACACAAAATATTGAGTCAAATATTAAAATACCAAATATAATATTTTTATAAATCGAAAATCAAACTTATCAAACTAAATCTTTTAATATTATACCATGGCTACCCATCTATATAGATGTATGTGGAAAATTGAGTTAAAATAAGTATTCTAAAAAAAATAGGCTCAAAGTGCAACCCATTTCGAAGTTCAAATTGGATTTGAAGAGATGAAATTGTCTCTAGTATAATTGATTTTTTGGTAAAATAATTGATAATCGATAGAAACTAAAAGTGTTCATTTGTGACAATTTATAGGACCAAAATTGTTTAAAAGATAAAATTGAAGGACCACTTTAAACCTACACAAACATTACGAACCATTTTTGTCATTTTCTCGAGAAACTCGATCAATACCCGTTAATCAGGCCCAAAGAGTTTTTGCCCTAAGCCTTGATGATATCTGGGCCGGGCCGAGTGAGATGTTGAACCTGTGTTCCTAATTCCTATGCACAACACATTCTACTGATTTCCTTCACAAAATAATGTCACTTGTCTTGCTTGTATTTTCCTACGTAATGGATTTTTCAATAATTTCTTAAAATAATTTATGATGTTCTAACACAAAAAACCAACTTTTATATTATTAAAATGTTTTTTTTACATGTAAACTTATAAGATAAATCTCTACTGAGCTATGTACCATTATTATTGAAAAATTTAGTCGCGTTCACTTTTGCACCAAATCAATGAATATATATATATAACTACTACAAATAGAGATTTTTCTCACCGCAAATCATTGAGAGATTTGTGTTATAAGATATAATTTTTCCACTTATTTCTCATCGAACTTGTTCACTGGGAAAATGCATGGTGGAAAACAGTGGGAAACCCATGATTTTTCTATGTGAAATCACTATTATTTTTCTTCTTTTCCCACCGATGATTGGTAGGAACAGTCAGTTAACTTTTTTCAGTAGCAAATCAGTGAAAAAATAATATATTTTTTAATATTGTGTATATATATGTATGTATATAAACCAAAACACTTGTCTAGTTAATGTTTTGTATAAAAATTATAACACTGTAGTCAAGTTGTTGACTCGTCCCACTTCGGAGACGTGAATATTTAATCTCCTTATATGATATCGAACAATCTTCATTTCATGAGATAATTTTTAGAATTGAGTTAAGATCATAATCTATTTTCTTAATAAAATATTAGAATCGGACTAATTCTAATTTAGAAGAATTTATAGCGGGTTAATTTGGACAAATCAAAATTATCTGATATATAAGTTTGGACTCATTGGTTCAGTCCAAATTGACCCATAACAAAATCTTATCAAAACATGAAGAAAGAAATGTTTTTGCGTTTGATTGATTAATAAGTATTTTCATGACAAATGCCAAAATAAACTTTTCTAATTAGTTTAATTTGGATCGTAAAAGAACAAACAAGCAAATGAAAAGTGATTCACTGATTCACTACAAGTTGACACCTAGACCTAGACTACAACGGAACAGAACTAGGGGACCGTCTCTAGCACCGGTCAACTCTCTTCAACTTGAATGTCAATTGAATGCTCAAGAATGATGAATTTTGCTGAAGAGTATTTCGTGAGTGAATACCCAACTGGACATGGTAGCCTCTTTATTTATAGTACCTGAATGCTCTAATTTGTCTTCAACTAGGAGAAGAAAACTTTGGACTCCTTTTCCTTTTTGAAAGATTTTGTTGACTCCTTCTAGAATTCCACAAAATATTTTCTTTCCTTTTCAGTTCACACTTTGATTCTTTCCTTAGAAAAATAAATTTCTTTTCTTGTAGAATCCTTGTAGACTTTTAACTCTTTTCTCCTATTTCCTGCAAATAATCAAGACACTAGAGCAACCAATTAGTAGCACCGTTTTCTGTGAATAACGTACCAAGTATTAATCAGTCATGCCCTTAATTAATTTAACGTTTCAAACATATTTTAAATCATCATCAAATATCATTAAAATAAATTTCAACAAATTCCACTTTTTAATGATGACAAATAAAAATATGCTTGAATACATGTTCGTTTTTTTTCAGTTAATCAATAATTAAGCAAAAACCAACAATCAAGCATAACCTTCCCCTTTTGGCATCGGTGAAAAGGAACAGATTAAACCTAGGGCAGAAATGAAAAATATAAAAGAAACATGCAATAGAAATCAACACACCAGTTAATCAATGATACTAAACAAACAGTAATAATTACTAGAATTAGTCAAACCAAAACAGAAAAACAGTCAGTCATCCCAAAACTGAACCAACATACAACCATTCATGACATTCACAAAAACAGACTAAGGAGCAGGGGCATGAGAGAGAGAGGTAGTAGCAACATATGTAGGGGACACAAACACTGGGGACAAGGCCTTTATGAGAGTTAAGAGTTTAGCATGACGGGCGAAAGTCATCTTCTCATTACGAGTCAATTGGGCCCTCAAGTCAGCATTCTCCTGGCGAAGCTGAGCATTCTCAATTATCAACCTCTCATTATCAATAGACACCTGAGTCTGAGCAGTTGAGGGTGCAATACCCGGATCTTCCACATGAACTCCTTGACGAGAACCACGAGTCTCATAATAATCCAAAGCATCATAAATAGAGTAGGACTCAAGAGCAGTGAACTTAACATAAAGCTTATCAAACACCTTCGTCAAGAGAAACCCATACGGCAGAGCATGATTTTGCTTAACGTCATCAACAACTTTAACCAAATAGGACATCATCAACCCAGGTAAATTTATAGGCAGCTCCCTATCCAAAAGCTCCATAAGAGTTAAATCAAGATACAAAAATAACATCACGACGCTCTTGGAGCAGAATCAAGTTCTTGATAACAAAGGAGAACAAGTATTTGTGATAGACAGACATGGAATGCTTATACACTTTTCAATAGGACATCACAGAAGGATTGTTAGAAAATTTTCTAACTATGTCTAAGGGTTTTAAAGAAGGAGGAAGATCCGGCCACCGATTCTTTTGATAAGAGAAAAAACCTTCACATGGAATTTTCAAACTCGGAGTGTGAGAGGTAATATTCACCATAACATCCCCAATTCTACTTGTAATGCAATCATAAGACAAAGTAAAATGGCAAAAAAATGTAACAACTTCAGACTGAGCACACCTTGCCTCGGTATCAGTAAATAGTCCTCCCCACCCCTAAGCTTGAATATTTGACCAAAGAGTCACCATATGCACATTCTCAGAAGGAACCATCATTTTACCTTTGAGCAACTTGCGCTCACCAAATTCTTTAACCTTGGGCTTATACACAGCATCTGATGGTAAGGGTAAATAGCAATCAACAACTCCTTGCTTTTGACGACGGGCCCTAGTGCGAGAAACCGGACCAACAGGACATGATTTCTTGATCGTCGGAGTCAAGGGAAAACCCTTAACCAGAGTGCATTTTTGGGCACCTTTCTTTAAAGCGGCAAGAGGAACCAAATCATCAAGACTGTCGGAATCTGATAATGACGGAGGTTTTTCAGTTACCTCATTATCAGAACCCTCTTTCTCGGATGCACTATCAAGAGAATCAACCGTAGAGGAAGTCAGAGGAGGGTTTGGAGAACTAGTGTATCTGCCCCATATATCGGCAAACAAGGTTTCAAGATCGATTTGAGGAGAGGATGCCGACTCTAGAGAACCAGTCGACGGGCTCTGAGGAGATGGGGAAGTTGGGGCTGTGACCATGGATGTATCTGGTGAGCTGGAGTGCGGTGATTCCATGGGGTGAGGGGAATTGGGTGCGGGTTCAGTGGTGGTTGGAGGTGTAGGTATCGATATGGTGGTATTCATGGTGAAAGAAAGAAGATGAAGCTTGACAGGTATCAATGTGAGCCTTGTGCTCTTTTGGAGAGAAAAAAAAGGAATTTTGGAGAGTTAAGGCGGTGGAAGATTAAGGGACACAAGGAAACCAAAGAGTCATAATTGAAATTGAAGAGGAAAATAAAAAAAATTAAATGACTCTCGAGTGACGGGATTGCTGACACTATGATGTGATATGAAGGTTGATGTCATGAATAGTATTAGTATTAAGTGGTCAGCTTTTGAGTGGTCAGGTTCGTTCCAGTCTATTCCTGAAAAAATCAATGAGCTTTAATATCAAGAGTAACCTGATGTGAGAGACTAAAGCCAAAAAAAATGACAAAAAATATCCCTCAAGACGGTCGTCATCCATTCATCGTCGGGAAAAGCCCTTTTTTGTGTCAAAGGAAGGAAGATTATGAACCTGATATTAAGTTAATCTTGATTAACCCAAGATCCAACCTAATTTTTTCAAATTGTTCTCTACCAAGAGCCTTAGTGAAAATATAAGCAATTTGATTTTTAGTTTTACAAAACTGCATAAATATAAGACCCTTTTCAACATTGTCTCTTAGGAAGTGATGTCTAATATCTATGTGTTTTGTCCTCTTATGCTGACAGAGATTTTTTGCAATATTTATAACACTTATGTTATCATAGAAGATAAGCATAGTGTCCATGTCTAATCCATAATCCCTCAATTATTGTTTTATCCACAACAGTTGAGCACAACAACATGCAGCAACAACATATTCAGCTTCAGCTGTGGACAGGTCTACGGAATTTTGTTTCTTTGTAGCCCAAGAAATTAAACATGAACCAAGGAAGTGAGCCATACTTGATGTGTTTTTCCTGTCTGTAAGGAAAATTGCATAGTCAGCATCTGCATAACCTACTAAATCAAGATTACCTTCTTTGGGATACCACAGACATAGATTATCTGTTCCCTTCAAGTATCTTAGGATACGCTTAACTGCAGTTAGGTGAGATTCTCTTGAAGAAGATTAAAACCTTGCACACAGTCCAACACTAAACACAATATCTGGTCTGCTAGCAGTTAGATGTAAAAGAGATCCAATCATACCCATATAGCTTTTGTCACATACTAGATTTCCATGATCATCTTTATCTAGCTTAGTGGAAGTAGCAATAGGTGTATCAATTGGTTTAGCAAAATCCATGTCATATTTTTAAAGCAATTTCTTAATGTATTTTTGTTGATGGATCATTGTTCCATTCGAAAATTATTTGATTTGTAAGCTTAAGAAGAAGTTAAGCTCACCCATCATACTCATTTCGGATTCTCTACTCATAAATAAGGCAAATTCATTACACAAGGATTCATTTGTTGCACCAAAGATAATATCATCCACATATACTTGTATAACCAACAATGAACCTTTTTTTTTTGCTTTTTAGAAACATAGTGTCGTCAATTTCCCCCCTAGAAAAATCATTTTTCATAAAAAATTTTGAAATGCGCTCATACCAAGCTCTAGGAGCTTGTTTCAATCCGTATAAGGCCTTATCCAATTTAAAAACATAATTAAAAAATTCAGAATTTTCAAGCTAGGAGGTTGACAGACATATACCTCTTCCTTCAGTTCCCTATTTAGGAACGCACTTTTGGCATCCATTTGGTAAAGAGTGAATCCATGTAGGCAGCAAAGGCAATCAACATTCTTATTGCCTCTATTCTTGCAACTGGTGCAAAGGTTTCTTCATAATCAATGTCTTCTTCTTGGTTATAGCCTTAACTACCAGACGGGCTTTGTTCCTGATGACTGTTCTCTGTTCCTCAAGTTTATTTCGAAACATCCACTTTGTTTTAATTACAGTACGTCCCATCAGTGGTGGTTCTAGGTGTCATACTTTGCTTCTTTCGAACTAGTTGAGCTCTTCTTGCATAGGCATTACCCAATCAGGGTCCTGCAAGGCTTCACGATAATTGTTAGGCTCAATATAAAATAAGAAAGATGAATGAGCACAAAAGTTTCTCATGGAGGCCATGGTTTGAATTCCCTTATTCAGATCAGTTATTATTTGATCAAGGAGATAAAAGCTTTGGTGCTTCCAGGGCCTCAAAATCAATTCCTGTGAATTGTCATTTTATGTTTCAGGAACAGGGTCAGATGATGTTTCTTCCCCTGTCCTTCTTCTGGACCTACCACTTGTCTGAGGGTTTGTTCCCCCTGAGTTTTCCAGTTCCTGCCTTGGTTATGAGGGAACGTTCAAGGAGTCTGTTTCAAAGAGCATTCCTTCATTTTGAGCTGCAACACTTATTTGATAGGTTGAGGATGGAACTAACCTGATTTTCAGTTCCTCTTCGTTTTCCTGCAAGTCTGTCTCAACAAAAATATTAGACTCATCAAAAATCACATGAATGCTTTTCTCTACACACTTTGTTTTTTTATTAAACACTTTATAAGCCTTGTTGTTTGAAGAGTATCCAAGGAACACTCCTTCATCACTCCTTGCATCAAACTCTCCTAAGGCAGTTTTTCCATTATTGTGCACAAAACATTTGCTACCAAAAGTTCGCAAGTGTTTAATACTCGATTTTCTGGCTTTAAGAAGTTCATAAGGAGTTTTATCAAGAAGTAACCTGATCATACATCAGTTAATTATATAACAAGCCGTATTTACTACTTCAGTCCAAAAACTCTTAGGAAGACCACTAGCGATTAACATTGTTCGTGTCATATCTTCTAGTGTTCTATTTTTTTCTTTCAACAATCCCATTTTGTTGGGGAGTTCTTGGGCTGAGAAATTATAAATAATTCCATATTTGAAGCAAAAAGCAGTGAATTTAGCATTCTCAAATTTCGTGTCATGATCAGATCGAATACTTATTACATTCAAACCAAGAGTTCATTGATTCTTTTTTACAAACACTTTAAACATGTCAAATGCTTCATCCTTAGATGATAAAAGCAATGTCCATGTAAAGCGAGAGAAATCATCAATAATTACCAGAATAAATTTCATACCTCCACGGCTAACTACTCGCATGGGTCCACAGAGATCCATGTGAAGTAATTCAAGTGGCTTGGAGGTGCTTATTACCTTTTTAGACTTGAAAGATGATCTGATTTGTTTTCCTTTAGCACAAGCATCACACACCTTGTCATCTTTAAATTTTATTTCAGGAAGACCAAGAACAAGGTTTTTTGAAACAAGTTTATTGAGTAATGAAAGACTTACATGACCCAATCACTTGTGCTAAAAAAGAACATCATATAGAATACTTAAACAAGTTAATTCATTTTAAGAAAATGACATGATACATGCTTTATAAACATTACTATGTCGCTTTCCAGTCAGGAAAATTTCTCCAGACTTATTGTTGACAACTTTGCAATCAAGGGAAGGAAAGAACACAGTGTTTCCTCAATCACAAAGTTGAAATATGCTCAGCAAGTTGGATTTCAGCTCTTCAACCAAGTATACATTATCAATAGAGTGAGGGAGTGACTTACCAATCTTACCTATTCCCACAACTGTGCCTTTCTTTCCTCCGCCAAAGGACACAGTTCCTCCATTGAAGGCTGTTGGTGAGAGAAAAAGTTTTTTATTACCTGTCATGTGTATGGAACAACCACTATCAAGATACCATTTTTTGTTATTCCCTCTCACTTCAGCCTGCATACACAATCAAGGGTTAGATTTGGGAACCCACACCAGTTTGGTTTCCTTTCTTTTAAAAGCTTGAGAAATCAAATCTTTTTTAATCCATCTAACAATGTTTTCATTTTTCTCAAGAGCTTTTATCCTGGATAAACATTCATATCTAACATGACCGGTATGTCCACAATGTCTACAAAGTTTATATTCTGCCAAATCGACATATTTTCTTTTTCGATCATATTTGACAAGTTTGTTCTTGTAGCATGGACCAGTTCGAACTCTGTTATATTGTTCATTTAGCCAGGTTAAAGCTTCAGATGACTTGTTCCATTTTTTCATCAGAGAAATATCATTATTTGCTTGATTCAAGGTTGCTTGAAGCTCAAAACTTTTTTTTTCTCTTTGCACAATTCCTTTTTAAAGGAAGCAATTTCGGCTTCATGAAAACCTTGATCATTGTTACTTATTTTACTGCTTGATGTTTCTCTTTCCTTGATGGTATTTAATTCAGCTTTTAGAGACGAGACTGTTTCCTTCATCTTACTGTTTTCAGTTTTCTGAACAGAGACAGTCTCCTCTAATTTGCTAATTTCAGCATTGAGTGCTTTGACAACATTTTCTAATTCAATTTTCTCCCTTTTTAAAAATTTGTATTCAGATTTCAAACTAGAGAAATTTTTTAATGTTTCAACCTTTTCAACACTCATTTGCTGACGTTCATCTATCAAGGAAAGTAACAATTTAGTCACTTTTCTTTTAGATAGATTAAGAACTTGAGTTTTTAGGCCAGAGAGACTTACCTCGGAGGATTCGCTATCCGAGTCTGTGTCACTTTTAGCCATGAGGGCCAGATTACTTTCACCATCTTCTCCTTCTGATTCCTCATCAGAAGTTTCTCCCCAAGTAGCTTTCATGGCTTTTTTGAAAGCCTTTGATGCCAGTTCCTGATGTTTCTTTGAGTTTCTTCTTTGTTCTTCTTTCAGGAGGGGACAGTCTTTTATCATGTGATCCATCTTGCCACACTTGAAGCATCCTTGGAACTGTCCCTTCTCAGATGAATTTTTTTTTATTGCGTGACTCTTTTTTCTCTGATTTTTCTTTTCTGAAGAACTTTTTGAACCGTCGAACAAACATTGCCATTTCTTCATCATCCGATTCTAATTCAGCTTTTAGACTGAGACCACGTTCCTTCTTGGGTTCCTCTGTCACTTTGTCACCCTTCTTAAGTTCATAAGTTTGCAAATTTCCAATAAACTCATCTATTTGCATTGTGCTCACTTGTCTTGCTTCTTCAATGATAGTAACTTTAGGTTCCCAAGAAGAAGACATAATTCTCAGAATTTTTTTGACATTTTCTTCAGTTACAAATTTCTTCGAAAGAGACTTGAGCTCGTTTGTGATGCGTGTGAATCGGGTAAACATATCCTTGACTGACTCCTTTTTACCCATGGTAAAGAGTTCATACTTCCTTATAAGCATGTCAATTCTGGATTGTTTCACATGATTAGTACCTTCATGAGCCAGAGCGAGAGAGTCCCAAATCTCCTTTGCACTAGAGCATCTAGAGATACGGTTATATTCGTCAATGCCCAGTCCAAATTAGAGTATTTTTATGGCCTTAGCATTCTTCTCCATCATTCTAAAATCATAAACATCAAATTCATCTTCAGTATTTGGCACCTTTGTTCCATCGGATTTTACTTTGGTAGGAACAAGAGGTCCTTTCAGAGTGATTAGCCAGAGCTGATACTCCTCAGTTTTCATATAAATTTCCATTCAATTTTTTCAAAGACTATAATTTTGGCCACTAAAGAGAGGAGGTCAAGTGCTAGATTGTCCCTCAGGCAGAGATATTTCGGAAGTCATTTTGACGGATCTTACTCTAAGGTGTTAACCTATAGATAAACAACCTACTCTGATACCAATTGTTATTGTAATGACTTTAGAATTAGATCTAAGAAGGGGGGGGAGGGTGAATCGGGTCTAAACTTATTTTGCCAACTCAAAACTTTTCTTGAATTATCTTTTGTGATGGGAACAGACTTGAACTCTGTTCCTTTGAGCAGTGTCCTAATTCAAGCAAAAACTAATAAAGTGCGGAAGGTAAAGCAAGAGACAAGAATTTTACGTGAAAAACCATCCAAGGCTCGAATGAGTGTAAAAACCACAATCTACTCCCTAGTAGGATTTCAACTTAACTTCACTAGACACAGAGCCACATTCGAATTGCATCCCCCGCAATTCAAGGACCTACCTCTAAACCCTTACAAAGTTCCTAACTATATAAACTACCTTTAGTTTAACAAGAAGAACTTCAACACATTATACAACCGAATGAAAACAGAATTGAAATAAAAACAAGTTCACTGATTCACTACAAGTTGACACCTAGACCTAAACTGCAACAGAACAGAACTAGGGGACAGTCTCTAGCACCGATCAACTCTCTTCAACTTGAATGTTAATTGAATGCTCAAGAATGATGGATTTTGCTGAAGAGTATTTCGTGAGTGAATACCCAACTGGACGTGGTAGCCTCTTTAATTATAGTACCCGAATGCTCTAATTTGTCTTCAACTAGGAGAAGGAAACTTTGGACTCCTTTTCCTTTTTAAAGATCTTGTTGACTCCTTCTAGGATTCCACAAAATATTATCTTTCCCTTTCAGCTCATACTTTGATTGTTTCCTTAGAAAAATAAATTTCTTTCCTTGCAGAATCCTTGTAGACTTTTAACTCTTTTTTCCTATTTCCTGCAAATAATCAAGACACTAGAGCAATCAATTAGTAGCACATTTTCTGTGAATAACGTAACAAGTATTAATCAGTCACGCCCTTAATTAATTTAATATTTCAAACATATTTTAAATTATCATCAAATATCATTAAAACAAATTCCAACAATGTGTTAAGACATTATTTTATTTTTTTTTGATACAAGTATGACAAGAAGGGATATTGTAGAATAAATTAACAACTGAAAATGAAGTTGGTACAAGGAATCACAGTGAGGTTATTTTATTATCAAATGGTGGAGCATCAATTTTTCATTGTGTGGTTGGAATTAAGCAGTAAAGAGGTAGTACTTTTATTATA
>JACEIK010000038.1:262758-277398 GCA_018107945.1 Datura stramonium | reverse complement strand
GTGTTATTATTTTTTGAAGTGTTAATTTAGTCTATTTGTAGGTGTCTGTATAGATTTTCTATTTATTTTTATTAATATGCACAAATTGACTTTGATAATTGTATGCTCATTAATAAAAATAACACGTAAATTAAGTAAAAATTTAACGAAGAGATTATATCTTGAATATAAATAAGATTAAAGCAATAAAAAGAAAATTATTATTTTTGACATGTAAAGTAAATAATAATAAATAATTTGATACAGAGGGAGTGGATTTTTGCCTAGAATCTTCAAAAAGCAAATATAAGAGAGCTTAAAATATATATATATTTCAATTGTTGTTTAGAAAATCTTAACTAACATAATATTTGAAAAGATATACTCCAACTTTTTAAGAGGAAACAAAAAAAATAATAATAATAAAGTGAAGTCGAAAAGGTAAACTCCAGAAGAGAAGTACACGAGTTGTTTTGATGTCATGAGCTTAAATAATTCTCCTCTTATATATTCGTTTACAAATTTTTTAAAGTTTACAAATAGAGGATCAAAATTGTGTAAAATAAATTTATATTAATTAAAGCTGGCAGCATTTTTTTACCTAAAGAAAAATTGAACCTATTGATGGGGAAAGCATTAATTATAATAATCAATAATGATAACAATTGATTATAATGAACTATTATTTATAGGCAAAAAGTTTGATCTCTGAAAATTTTATGTGCTAACATCGAGCATTTTTATGACCAAGGTTAAATTGATTTTTAGACTTCAGTTGTAGGACTATAGGATATGTATATTATTTAAGATTAAATTTATTTGATTTATAATGAATTAACTTAGGATGAATCGGGAGCATTACATGTATTTGAAATTTACATTAATTTTGCCACCCATATACATCCAATCAAAGTTGAACAAAAGAGGCCCCAAGAAATAGTAGGAAAAAAAAGCACGAACAACCGAAAGAAACAGACAAAACTAACAAAAACAAAACTAAAAATTTAATTTTTATCGCTTAGATTTATATTCTTTAACTTTTATTTTTATCGCTCATTTAATAAAAATTTATGAGTTAATTAAAAAATCCTTAATCATGATCTAATTTTTCAAGACGGGACTTTTTGGATAAGGTTTTCCTTGTAGCATAAATTCTATAGTATTTAATTCGCAAGGTAAAACTTTTAGATTACCTATAAGTTCTGCTACTCTGAATTTATGTCTTATGATGTAGTTTGTATCACTGAACTAGTGTCTTGGGCATAACGTGTGCCACCGGACTTGTGTTTTGGGATATAACTTGTGCTATTGAACTTATGTCTTGAGCTTAATTACTTTTTCCTTCAGGTATAACTTGTGCCGTGAGCATAATTTCTTTTGTCTTAGAGCATACCTTGTGTCACCGAACTTATGTATTGTAACATAACCAGTGTCATTAAACTTATATTTGAGATATAACTTTAACTGAACTTGTGTCTTGCAAATTTTTCTTTTGCCTCATATTTTTTTTTAAATACTGTTAAGAATATTTTAACTATTTGTTATTACTTAAAACTTCAAAATATAAAGATTAAAAATCATCAATTTTAAAATACAAAAGACAACCCTATAATAACAACATTTGTACAAATTATGTATAACAAAAGCCAATACATATCTTGTTAGATGTTCTGTTAGATTTTGTTGATTTTGCCATGAAAATGAAGATCAAGTATGATACATTTCCTCCATTGAAGAGGGAATAATCAGTGCGAAAAGAGAGAGAGAGAAATTGGATTGAAAAATGGGGCAAAAACTGCCCTTCTCTTCCTCTGCATTTGTTTATATACAAAGAGGGAAGAATGAGTTAGTTACTCCTCTAACTAACTAAAAATGGAAAAAGACTAATTTAACCTCCTAACTAACTACCAACCAACTTATAACTAATCCACACTAATACATTACAAATCAGCCTAACTAACTAGCTAACTTCTAAAACTAACTAATTGACTATCATAATCTCAACACCCCCCCCCCCCCCAAGTTGGAGGAGGTAAGTCTTGTGACAACTTGCTGAAAATGGTTAGATGTTTTGGACCAGTTAAGGCTTTTGTTAGTATGTCGGCTAGCTGTCCTGTTGTGGGAATATGATGAAATGCAATGAATCCCTCTTGAAGTTTATCACGAACAAAATGACAATCCACCTCGATGTGTTTAGTACGTTCATGAAAAACAGGATTTCATGCAATGTGAATGGCTGCTTGACTATCGCAAAACACATGGATAGACAAAGTGCAGATGTTAGTAAGTTTTGTCATCAATCTGTGCATCCAAAGGAGCTCCCCTACCACTGCTCTAATGGCCCTGTACTCTTCTTCTACTGAAGATAAAGACACTGTGGTCTGTTTCTTAGACTTCCATCCAAGAGCACTATCTCCCAAAAACACCACATACCCACTTACTGATCTCCTGGAGTCTGGGTATGATGCCCAATCTGAATCACAATAGGCAGTGATGGTAAGGTCGGGATTGTGTGATATAAATGTCCTATGGTTTAAGTTTTCTTTGATGTACTTCAGCACATGTATGACTGCTTGTAAATGTGTCTCTAGGTGTTTGCAAGAATTGGCTTAGGTGCTGCACACTATAAGCAATATCAATCCTAGTATGTGTGAGGAAATTCAACTTCCCTACAAGCTTCCTATAATATGTAGGATCAGTAAGTAATTTCCCTTCATCAATCTTCAGTTTGACAGTTGGATCAAAAGGTGAAGAGATTGGATTGTAGGCAAGACAATCAAATTCTTTTAGTAAATCAGTGGCAAATTTCCTTTGTGAGATAAGTACTCCATTTGGTTTGTAGATAATCTGCATTCCCAGGAAGTATTGAAGTCTTCTCAGATCCTTTATCTTGAACTGATCATGTAAAAATGATTTTAAAGATTTAACTTCCACCAGGTCAGTTCTAGTGACAATAATATCATCAACATATACTGCCACAAAAGTCAATGAAGTATCCACTTTTCTGTAAAATAAGGAATGATCACCATTGGAATGAGAATATCCTCTAGAATATAAGGATGTTGCCAAATTTTCATACCACTGCCTACTTGTCTGCTTCAACCCATACAAAGATTTGTTCAATTTTCAAACAACTCTGCTGTCATTTACCAACAAACCTTGAGGCAGTGCCATATATACTTCTTCATTTAAGTCACCATGAAGAAAAACATTATTCACATCCAGCTGAAACAAGTCCCATCCCTTCTTAACTGCTAATCCAATCAGAATTCTTATGGTAGTCATTTTAACAACTAGTGAGAATGTCTCATTGTAGTCAATACCAGCTTGTTGTGTATACCCCTTCACAACCAGCCTAGCTTTGTACCTTTCCACAGTTCCATTTGCCTTATGTTTAATCTTATATACCCATTTGCAGCCTATGATTTTCTTCCTAGGTGGAAGGACCACCAAATTCCAAGTGTTGTTTGCATAAAGTGCCTTAAACTCAAGGTCCATGGCTGCTTGCCAAGCTGGATACATAACTGCTTCCTCATAAGAAGAAGGCTCATGATCATGTAAATGGTTCTACTGCTGTTGACTAGGATCAAAAGAGGTGAGTGAAGTATGTAATGTAACAGATGTTGTAGGTGTTGGAGAACATGATTGGAAATTAGGCAGTGTGTAGGTATAGTCTTTCAAATATGCTAGGACAGTATGTGTTCTACTAGATCTTCTAGGTTCCTGAGTAGTGCTTTGGGTTATAATATGGTTTGGAGAGTCAAAAAGGTCTGGTGATTGATCATGAAGCTCAGGTGTAGTGGTATGTGTATCATAGTGTGCAGCATCACTAGATGGTGGTGAAGTGTTGGTATAGGTATGATTGTACTTGGAATACTATCATCCAGATCATAACCAGTGCTGAAAGTGTTATCAGTTAAGTTCAAAACTGTAGAATTAAGAGTTAATTTCTGTAGAATGGAATGTAAGTTGGAATCAGGGAAAAACAAAGGAAAAGGAAAAATATTCTCATAGAACAAGACATCTCTAGAAACATGAATTCTTTTAGTGTGCAAGTCTAGAACCTTATAGCCTTTTGTATTGAAAGAATAACCTACAAATACATGAGGTGTGGATCTGGGATCAAATTTGTCTTTGTGAGGTTTAACAACTGTAGGAAAGCAGAGGCAACCAAATGATTTAAGGTGTGAATAGGTAGGCTATGTTTGATAGAGTATTTAGAAAGGAGTTTTACCATGTATTGAGGTTGATAGCAGTCTATTTATGAGGTAAGTAGCAGTTAGTATGCACTCACCCCAGTAGCTCATTGGAACTTTGGAATGATACAACAGTGACTTGGCTATTTCCGTAGATATTTATGTTTTCTTTCCACAATACCATTTTGTTGTGGTGTATATGGGCAGGTCCTTTGATGTAGGATTCCTTTATTCTGTAGAAAGTCTGAAGTTTCCTTATTGATGAATTCCAGCCCATTATTAGTCATAATACTCTTGATTTTGACATCAAACTGATTTTCCATCAAGGAGACCAGACTTTTAATGACTTGTAAAGCATTACTTTTGCAGTTGAGAAGTTGTGTCCGGGTTGACCTACTGAAGTCATCCACCAAAGTTAGGAAGTACTTGTGATTGGCATGGGTTGGTGTGTGATATGGTCCCCATAGGTCAATGTGTAGTAATTCAAAAGCTTTGGTTGAATGAGAAGAAGATTTTTGAGGGAAAGGTAGTCTAGTCTGTCTAGCCATGGGGCAGATTGTACAAGAAAAAGGTTGTCTAGCAGCAAAGGTAGTAGGTATTGCAATTATACCTCTCATTTTACTAAAAGGTATATGTCCTAGTCTTGTTTGCCACAAATAGTTTACATCATTTTCATGAGATGCACTTGTTATATGAGAATGAACGTTACATGTATGATCTGCAAAATCAGAAATGCAACAAGTTGTATTATTATTTGATTGACTGGATCTTACAGATGGGATAGAAACTGGCTTACAAACTTGCTTATCAGCAGGAAAAGAAGAGGTACTAGTAAAGACAGGAAAAGAAGAACAGGCAGTGAAGGAATGAGAGTGTGAACTAACACAACTAGGTGAAGTGTTATGAAATGCTAAACTGTTGTGGCATTTGGGACAAATGAAATACAGTCCATTCTCGGCTCTACCAATCTCCAGAGGGCTCTTCAGTGAAGAGCCCTGCATAAGACAAGAGGAACTTTTAAAACTAACAATTCCTTCAAGTTGTGAAGCCAAGCAATGAACTAAGATTAGATTGAACTTGAAGCTAGGTACAAATAACACTTTCTGCAAGGTTAACACTAAACTTAAGTGTGCTTCTCCAATTTCAATCACTTTCACCTTATAACCATTTGGTAAGGTCACTAAAAATGGATAAGATAGTATCCTAACTTTGGTCAAGAGGGTTCTATTATATGTCATATGGTTTGTAGCTCCTGATTCTATGATCCATGAATCAGCAGATAG
Organism: Datura stramonium; assembly: GCA_018107945.1. NCBI lineage: Eukaryota > Viridiplantae > Streptophyta > Magnoliopsida > Solanales > Solanaceae > Datura > Datura stramonium. The sequence continues at coordinate 271,940 of JACEIK010000038.1, read as the reverse complement.
ATTTGTACACTTACATGATAAATCACCAATCTCAGTAATGCAGGAATGACAAGCTATTATACCTGCAAGGCTTGCAACACCTTGGCTATTGAGAATGTCCTCTGCCTGGTTCTTGATTTCCCTTGATGTGTTGTCTCCTTTCACTCTAATGTTTCCTAAAAAGCTCATCAACTTGTCATGTTGTTCCTTAGTCAGGCTAGGTTCATACCTGTTAAGATTGTGCACTGGATTTCCTTCACTACTCAGCACATTTGCTGCTGCATCTGAACTTCTACCCTTGGTGAACTTGAAGTCTTGAGGAAATCCATAAATTCTATAACATTTGTTCTCAGTGTGTCCATTTTTCTTACAGTAATCACAGAAGAGTATGGGCTTATCCTTATCAAATGAGTTACCAGATCTATAGCTAGTTTTTCCTCCATTCCTTGGTGTAAAATTTGTTCTGAAATTAGCACTATTCCTTGTCATATGAGTTCTATAGCTGCTGCTACTTCCTACACCTGAATTCCTGTCAGCACTATGATTTCCTGTGTTGACACTTAGAGAGGTGGAATCCAAATGCATTCGACTATAGGGTTTAAGTTCCCTCTGCTTCTTTTCCTACACCAGGATGGAGAAGGTTTGAGCCATAGTTGGCAGTGGATTCATCATCAATATGTTTCCTCTCAGCACTGTATAGACTTCATTTAAGCCCATCAGAAATTGAATAAGTCTCCTATCCTGTTCAGCTTTAAGCATTCTAGTTTTACCACCACACATACATATACAAATACACTGCATATTGACATCTAAAGTACTTAATTCCTCCTAAAGTTTTCTGGCATTGTTGTAGTAGCTTGTGATATCCAGATTTCCTTGTGATTGAGTACTAATCTCCTGTGGAAGCTGGTAAAGTTCTGTTCCATTTGCCTGATCATATCTGTCCTCTAATTCATTCCATAATTCCTTAGCATTTCTCACATATTGTAAGCTATCACTCAGCTCCTTCAAAAGAGAGTTCAGAATCCAGGATGTGACCATGTCATCACATCTCTCCCATTGAGTAAACGTCGGTGAATTAGTGGATGATTTTGCAATTTTTTCATTGATAAAACTTGTTTTGTTTTTCACTGATAGGGCACAAAGAACACCTCTCCTCATGACTTGTAACCAGATCAATTGAAAACAGTAGATATCAAAGATGAATTTGCACTCTCCGATGGATGCATATAGTATGCATCATTTATGTCTTGTGCTTGGACTCGAGTGTTTCTGGATTTTGATCCATGACTAGAAGAGAAAACAGGCTAATACAGTATAGATGAAAATGAAGAATATACAAATGTGGATCTGCAATCGCAGATCGAGAAAGAAAAAAACAAAATAGATGAAGAAATTGATGAAGAGACCACAATGAATCACTGCAGATTTTTCTCAGTGATTAGTGTATATGTGTAGCACATTGCTGGCTCTGATACCATGTTGATTTTGCCATGAAAATGAAGATCAAGTATGATACATTTCCTCCATTGAAGAGGGAATGATCAGTGCGAAAAGAGAGAGAGAAATTGGATTGAAAAATGGGGCAAAAACTGCCCTTCTCTTCCTCTGCATCTGTTTATATACAAAGAGGGAAGAAGGAGTTACTTACTCCTCTAACTAACTAAAAATGGAAAAAGACTAATCTAACCTCCTAACTAACTACCAACCAACTTATAACTAATCCACGCTAATACATTACAAATCAGCCTAACTGACTAGCTAACTTCTAAAACTAACTAATTGACTATCATAATCTCAACAGATTTTATTACTAAACTGTACTAGATCGATTTTAAAGGAAACTTACAATAATGAGGCATGCAAATTTTAGTTTAAAATTAATATAATAATATTAAAAAAATATAATTTTTGAGCTTAATTTAATTCAAAAAGTAATTCATGAAGAAAGATTACCTAATTTATATAAGAAGATTCCTCGTCTCATTAACTATTGATGTGAGATTCTTTTCATTTTCCTCAAATAATCTGTTAATATCCATAAGGACCATACTACAGTATTAAAAAGCTAAATAGCACACTTTATTTATCTAAAAAATTAGATATAAATATTTACTTAGATACATTTTTTTATAAAGTGATAGACCCATATTTATAAAGTCCTAAATTTATCTTTTCTTGTCTCTCCCTATTGTTTTTTTTTTAAAAATTACATGTAGGTGACAAATTTACTCATCATGACCAGAAAAGAGAGTACTTTAATAATAAAGGTAACTTTGTCATTAATAATGCAACTTTTCTCTTTCTGGATTGAGCTCTCAAGTTAAATTATGAGCATCACACATACACACACACACACATATATATATATATATAGCTGTAGAGATATAGTTTTATGTAGGTCCGATTGATTGCTTTTCATGGTCGTGATTAATTACTAAAAAACTATTGAATTAATAGCCAATACAAAAAGTACTCTTTCACACTGCTTTTAATTTCAAGGTTAAGATTGAAGAGAGAGAGAGAGAGAGAGAATCAGACAGTGTTAACAATAATACAAAAGGAAAAGGTTAAGAGAATAATGAGAAACTAAGAATGAAATGGTTGAGAAAAAGAAGAAAAGGTGACAATTCATTTTCATTCTCCTGAAAATCCGGTTTCATGATATCTTGTCGGATCAATTTATTAAAACCAGACCTCATCTGTTTTGTGGACTGCTTAAAAAGCTTCAATTATAGACATCAACCGTAATAACATATACGGTATAATTTCATATATTGAGTCCGAAGATAATAAAATATACTTAAGTTTTATTTTTTTTTTCGATTTGAAAGAGAAATTATGATTATTTTTTTAATATATTTTTTCTTTATAAGAAAGAAAATAACTAGTTATGACGTAATTTGAAAGTAAACGAAGGCACAAAGTGGCTCTGGAAAATCGTCATAATGATTTTGACAAAGCAACTTTCTTCGTGTTCTCTTTTCATTTCGAATTGAAACGGAGAGTGAGAGGGTTTATTAATTATGATTAGATACAATTGAAAGTTATGCTAATATAACATTCACTCGTTTTAATTGATTTGTCTTTGATTTTCTATGAAGTTTAAAAAAATAAAAATAAAATTTTGAATTTTATAATTTGAGTAAATATCTCAAAGGGTTACTTAATTATGAGAAATTATGTAGTAAAATTATTCAACTTTATTTTGTATCAATAAAATCACTTAATTTAAGATATTTTTCTTATAAGATCACTCAACTATATTTGTTATCACAAAAATCTAACATGACAAAATAAATTAAATTTATGTCACGTAGATATAGACCTCACAAATAAAATATAATTAAAGACATCCGACCTACCGACGATCATGTAATTATTAAAATTATAAGCCTACAAATTNTAAATAAATAAAATTAAAAATATCGGACCAACCAAAAGTCCTATAATTATCAAAATTATAAGCCTAAAAATTTATGGGCTCTACAATACTCTTCAAATTTATTTTTTTTTTTGCAAAAATTTTTTAAAAAAACCCTCTGATTATCAATTTTATTAAAAAATAATTTAAAATAAATATCTATATATAGAAACTTGATTTCCTTTTAACGAAAGATTAAATAAACTATATTTTTTGTTCAAATAAAATAAAATATTAAATGAGAAATAAGAAAATTACACATACACAAAAAATATTAATAAGTGGGCAGTGAATGCCTTTTCATTTATTTATTTTCTGTTGATTTTTCATTTTCATTTTATTTCTTTTATTGATTTTTCTTCTTTTTTTTCTCTCTTTCATTATCTATCTATCTCAATTCTCCATCCCCAAAATAAATATAATTTTGAAAATGTATTGCTTTTCCCCAAATCTCAATCTTTTATATGTTTTTTTCTTTTATTTTTTTCTACGATTATTAAAAAAAAAGAAGATTATAGTTATGAGTTGGTGGATTGTATGTAAGATATGAGTCTTTTTTAATTTTGTGTTATTTATGGGGTTCATTTCTGTATGACATAAACATTAATTTATTTCACGTCAGATTTTTTTTAATGACAAACATAGTTGAGTGATTTTATGAGAGGAGGCTTAAGTTGAGTGATTTTATTGATACAAAACAAAGTTAAGTGACTTCACTAAATAATTTCTCATAGTTGAATGACCTTTTGAGATACTAACTCATTCTTTCTTCTACACTCTTCTCATTTACTGCAAAAACCACTATTCCTTTGATTTCTACTTAATTTAGCTTCTCTTTCTTGGGATCTTGGACCCCACTGGTGAAATTTTAACTATCTATTTTATTTTTATTTACATATTTAATTATTGCACAAATAATAATAATAATAGTAATAATAATAATAATTATTACACCCCGTAAGTTTCTAATGTTTAAACGGCCTATTCGTACGTTGGTTGAGAGTTTTAGAGTGCAATACGTATGAGGAAAGAGGCCCGGGGAAAGGTCGGACGAGCGCAGAGTCGGGACCGCGTAGGAGGAGGCCAGGCCAGCTGCCCAAAGGGGCAGCGTGGCAGGGACCTTGTCCTCCGCGATGGGCGCCGTGACACGCCCGTCTATTGGCGCGTTGGGGTCCGTGCCACGGATCCCCTGTCCACCGCCCAAGTATATATAGGTCCTCGCTTCATTATTTTGAATACATACATATTATCTTCGGCTAGACCCAAGGGAGTACGGAGGAAACCAATAATTTTCTTCCGTTTATGCTACGAAATGCTGCCCGAATTTAAATTAACTTTGGGTATCGAAGTTTAAGGCTGCAGGGAGCATCGCTATGGAGTTAGTTTCACGAAATTCGCCCGGCGAATCGTAACCCCACCAAGCTAAAGTTATTGAAATTGCTCCAAACTAGTGTTAATACGATCACATGATTAAAGTAAGCATTTCTCCCTTCTAGATTCTCGAGAAATTATGAGTTTTCGACCGTGTTTCGTCAAGTTGAAATATAATTAATATTTATACATAAAGTTATCGCTTTCTTCGAATTTAGTAATGAAGTTAGCCTTATTCTTCCAATAATACGATTGCAGTTGAGAAGAGCAGTTGAATACGAGCTGAAACTCGCCAGTTAATCAGTAATCGNATACATTTAGCTAGCGAATATAAATATTTTGACGGATCTGCCAAATAATTAACTTGCACTTAAAAATATTGGGTGAATGGCATTACTCAGCACTCAGCAGCTTCTTTTGAATATGTTGATAGTATTTGTTTGCAGTCTTTGCATTAGGCATATGACTTTAAAGGATCTATTTTATAAACTAGCTAGTTTCCCCTTTTAGGTATTGACCAAGCTCCATTCTATTTTTTGCATTAGGGTGTACAAGAAGACCATTAATAATTTTTTACCGACCGATAGCGGCAAATTCAAAATTTTTATTAAAAAACTTTAAGAAATAAAAATATAGTATTTGAAATTTGTGTTTGAAACTTCAAATAAATTTTGAACTTCTGAACCACTAAAAGCCTATTTGGATTGGACTAAATATCGGTTAAATCAACTTTTAATCTCTCTTTTTTTTTAAAGCTTTTTAAAGTGTTTGACATAAAATAAAAAAGTGCTAAAACGAGCTAAAAAACTATAAGTTGGGGGAGACTCCAACTTTTTTACTTTTGGGATTTTAAGCACTTTTACTTAAAAAATATTTTTTTAAAAGCTAATCCAAACAGGCTCTAAGTCAACCTCTAATCATATGTTCGAGGAATTCAAAATCTATCTATATATATATNATGTTCGAGGAATTCAAAATCTATCTATATATATATAAATATCACCTTATATATACAATATAATTTTTGTCGAAGGAGTTTGAATAAACCCCTCGCGTCAACCTAGATCCGCCGCTGCCTCCCCGCATATAACTACCCCAAAATACATGAGTATACTAAAAAATATATGCGAAGAAGTGAAAAATAAATTAATTTTAACGTGCTATATATAGTTAATTCTACATAATGTAACTATTAGAGTTCAAATATTTCTTGCGTATCACTTTACTTAAATAATAACTATAGACATAACATTAATAAGCGAGATTAATAACATTAAAAATAAAATAAAATTACATATTTTTTCTTTTATTTCCCACCCAATGTAGGGCCTTGTATTGGGGTAATGACTAAATCCGAATTAATTCGCATCAAAAAAATTTCATATCAAAAGTTAAAGCTTTTTCTAATAAAGATAATTTCATATTCAAAATTTAAGCTCGAGAATTTTAATCATAAATAAGAAAGCAATTATCACTTTACCATAATTTTTACTCCTCAATAAAATTATCTGATACAACAAGTTAAAATATAGCGATCATAATGTACAATATAAAAGTTAAAATGGTAGTAATTATTATAGGATTCTCCTTGAATAGTAAGGCACATATTTGTATGTCATTATCTAACCCCACCACACCACTAATCAAACCCTCAATTCTACCGTTTCTATGTGAGACCAAAACCTCATGAATGAGGAAAAGAGAGGCAAACAAAACAAAAAGTTCTTAAAAGACAAACCAAACCACTTTTCATAAATCAACCTTAAGTGGAGCTTTTCCCACATAAAAGTCCAAATAAAAAGCCACTATAATTAACGATCAAAAGATAGCAACTCACAAATTGAAGAGAGAGGAGTGTTCATATTAATTCTCTCTCTCAAGATGGGAATAAGAAATATTAACTTCCATGTTCATGATCAAGATATGGATGTTTGCTTTCAAGCTCCAAATTTCATTGAATGGTTAAAACCATCATCTAATAATTCTTCTTCATCTCCCTCTCCTTCTTCTTCCTCTTCATCTTCATCCACCATCACTCAATCAAAGACACTAACTCATGAAAAGGAAAATCCCATGACTTTCTTGAAACTTCCTCTTCTTTACAATCCACAACAAGATATTGACATTAATCAAACAGTTCAATGTTTGCCTCTTCTTAGCAAATTAACCGATCCGAAAACAGAGAGGAAGGAGGAAGATTTTGAGGTGATCAAGGAAGAAAATATGGAGAAAGTAACAGTGTCTTTGCATATAGGGCTTCCTGATGTTGATGAAGCAAAGCCTTTTTTTAACTTCAACAAGGAAGAAGAAAATTATAGGGACAAAAATAGTAGCAGTACTATTATTAAGAGTTGCAATTTCAACAGTGAGAGTAGGTTTTGGATCCCAACACCAGCTCAAATCCTTGTTGGTCCCATGCAATTTGCTTGTAATATATGCAACAAGACCTTTAATAGGTACAACAACATGCAGGTTAGTCCCATCAATTTTACATCATGCCTTTCAATTTTTATTCTCCTTATAAATTTCATCTTTCATTTTAATTAGGCGAATTTAGTGGTTCAACTGAATTCTTTGATTTCTCCTCGAAGTATATATATATATGCAAGAAACATATACATATAATAATATCAGTCTCATTTTAAATCTATCGACTCTAGATTCTTAATTCACATTATATTAGTGAATCATGAACACCACTATGCTAACAATAAATTAAACAATGAAACTAATCATGCATAAGAAGGTTTAGAAATATATTAAAACATTTCTCGCCGTCTATGTTTAAAAACAGTAACAAGGTAGGAGTCAAAGTCAAACTGTCGATAATTATAGAAGGTGAAAGCGTGAATGGATGATTTAATTTTAGAAAGGAAATAAAAGCATTTTATTCTATTTTTTCAATATATATTATAAATTGGTTCTCATGCACCTCCTCTTATTAGTCAAACATACGATCATTCTTACTTCTTAGTGCTCCTCGTTTTATCATTTGTTAAATAGTGTCAAATTGTATAGTTAAGCTCTTTGAAGGTTAAGCATTACATCATTACTCTTTCTAATAAAGCCAAACCATTAATATTTCTCTAACGATAAAATTTGCACACCCATTAAGAAAAAATTAATAGAGATGGTAATTTGACTAATATGACCATATTAATTTTTTGAGAACATAAAATAATAAATCTTTTCACATTTTAGAAATGTTTCAAGCTATCACAGTAGCACTTAAAAAAAGAGATTATATATCTCCCTATTCTTTCTTAGTAGTCGTAGCATTCATCCTGTAGTTGCTTGTCTTTCGACTTCTGTTACTATTTGTTGTTTTTTGTACTTGGATTATTATAATTTTTTTTGTGGTTACTCTAGCTTGAGACTGATTTTGTCATGCTTTCTATAGTATTTTGTCATGCTTTTTCACTTTGTTATTTCTTTTTCGTACTACATTGAACTTTTTTTTCTTGAACCAAGGGTGTATAGGAAATAGTCTCTCTACCTTCAAGGTAGAGATTAGGTCTGTGTACACTCTACCATCTCTAGATTCCACTTTACAAGATTACACTGGGTATGTATCGTTATTATTGATATATCCATATTCTTTCCGTACGTGATACTATGATGAATTTGTATTAATTCCCATAATCTCACTAAAACCAATCTTAAATGAGGATATATGCAGAAACACGAGATGATAATTGTGATTTAATGATTACAATTTCACTTTAGGAGTTCAAATTTCACTAGCAGTTTTTTGTTTCTTTTACAATTGTCCTAACTGGTCCACTTCTTCCTTTAGAAACATAATGAAAAAAAAGAAGAAAAAAGATGTAGACACAGAGACAGAGAAAATCAATGAAAATGCATCTGTTTGTCCCATATCTCTTTCTAGCCTTTGTTGTTTTTGTGAGATTTTTAAAAATGTTAAAAGACATAATCAAATAAATAAAAGTTTGCACTTTATAACAATTTAAGATTTTTAAACGAGATGATCACATATTTTAACGTAATAGCAAAGTAGATATGCTGATCATAAAATTTAACTTATATGCTGATCGTATTTATTAATATATATATTTGTATTAAATTATTATACCAAGTTAGTCGTTGATTAGTTTTTCATCTCATTTATCATTAACAAATATCTGTAATTATTTTTCGGGTGACTTGATAATATAAAATAAGTATATATATTGCAAGTGCATAGAAATTTAAACTCAAAAAAAAAAAAAATCGATAAGCACATTAATTAGCATGTAGTCTGACTCATTTTCAATATTACAAATCTCATATCTTAATAGTAGATATATTACTCTGAAGTGACCTGACAGTATAAATATTTTTTTACACTGACGATGTATATGTAGTTACAAGTGAGTATAATATGCTTAAACTAATTATATATTTGCAG
>JACEIK010000038.1:238959-250395 GCA_018107945.1 Datura stramonium | reverse complement strand
TTTATCATATTATAAGAAATAGTGTGGTATGTTTTAAATTTCATCAAGTAAGAAACACTTGCAAGATGAATTTATGTGTATTCAAAATTAATTTAATGATAGCTCAAATATTTTTTGCTTGATCTAACTCAAAGAAATTTGTTAATGTAAATAAAACATATAGTTTTAATCTACTTTTTAAATTTTTTTCTAAATATAGTGTGAAAAAGATATAATTGATATTAGGTAATTATTTGATACAAAGTATTTATTTGGCATGATGATAAAATGAGTATGACATCATTTGTGACAATTTAAACAAGTTATAAATTGTTATTTGATTTTATAGAATTAAAAAGATAATTTATCATCAAATGTATTCCCGTTATCATTCTCAATCATGCTTAGCTGAAATAATTATGATTAATTTATTTTTTAAAATATAATTAAACACCTACAAATATAATTTAGTATTGTAATTGTCACGATCTGAACATAGGCTCGGATCGAGACATGGGACAAAGAACCCCAAGAGGCTCCAAGTCGACCCATGACATGAATATGACATCTAAAACTCAACACTATAATGCGGAATTCTAACATACATAATAGCGGAGGTCTGAAAATACGATACATTGAATATCCGAATACATAACAACGATCTGAAACTGAGAACATACTTTGTGTGATAAACCTCTACATACTGATGAGTTGATGAGACAAGACCCCAACTAACTCACTAGAAACAGAAAATACTGAATACAAGCTGAAAAAGGGTCCTCGAAGGATGAGGACTCACCAACCCTGGCTGAGAGATGCTAACTCTGAGGACCTAGCTAATGGCGGGACTAAACTTGAATCTCCGAGCCTGTATCATGAAATGATACATTATAGAATATGCGGTCAGTACTTGAAATGTACTGAGTATGCAAGATAAGTAAAAACGGACAGTTAAATACATAAGAGTGCATACGAGTAGAAAAACATGACCATGAGTAAATATCATAATATAAACATAAGGGCTCAAGGTTTTCAAACCATTCATAATTTCAATCATAAATCATAGTCATAAGAGAAACTTTATAAAGCATAACTTGAGCCAAAGTAACATAAACATAACCATGCATAAGTCATAAGGAACAATGGGAGGACTCGTCGTAATCGTCACCATCATGATAGATCCTTACATGATGCCCCACTATTTTGCCCAAATGGTCAGGACCGCCCCTGGCTTGCCAGGAAAGGAGACGTGCAGTATGGTGATATCACAGGGATCCAATAATAAATATATATACATACGGTGACACATATTTCTAAGACCATAAGATTTACCTGAACGACGGATTTACTCGATTCTAGACACTGCTCCCAAAAACATGCACGTGAGGGCTCATATAGTAATCGTGAAATCATTCATGAAGTTCATGGCCAAATAAAAATAATAACATGATGGATCTGACTTGAAATACATGACTAACCATGAATAAGGGTCCATGAATTGGCCAAGAGTCATAAAACCATAAATCATGAAAATCATGCATACTTGTAAAATACTTATACTTGATATTCATAAATCCATGAAGAGTACTTGAAGGAGAAATCTTAACATGAATCATAAATCATAATTTAGACTTAGTAGGACCAAAATCATAACAAGAATCATAACTTGACTTTTCATGAAACTTACATCATTGGGCATAATTTAGTTAAAATTTAAAACTATAAATTAATAATAAAAATGGCTATAAAATCTACCCATAGATCATAAAATATAATTTGATACATAAAGAAAATTTACCTATAGATAGATCATAGAGAATTTCACAAAATTAAGAATAAACCCCAATAGATCATGAACTTAAATCTAGAATTTGGATCCATAATTGAGAAGAATTTAGAGCATGAGAGTGAAAGAGATTCTCATTCATAGCCTCACATACCTTGGTAAATCTGATTTATACTTCCTCTTAAAATCTCAAAGAAAATTGGAGAGAAATTGAGAAATTCTTCAAGCTTGCTCTCCAAGGAAGAACTCTAACTTGCATGCATGGAATGGTAAGGCTTAAAAAGGTTTAACACCCTTAAAACCCTTCTAACTGAGCTTAAAATGACGTAGTTTAGGGCCTTAGAGCTTAAGAATAATGAAAGCATCCTTAATGAAAAGTCTGGAAATTTTGCACTGCCAGTGACAACGGTTGATACAATGGGTCGTCCTTCGATACCATGACTCGTGGTTACCTTTCGTTACTTCCTCCATCATTTCTTAACTTTTCAAGTCCTGATACCACGAATTGACAAAACGGGTCATTTCCAGACACAACGGCCTATTAATTCCTCCCGTCATCACCACTGACTCCTTACCTGTATTTTTCTGAGACTCCTACCATGAGTCCACCAACTATCCTGCCTCCAAACAACAGGTCGTTGGATCCATCCGCTGCCTCTAAGATAATTTCCACTGCACCTTCTCACGAGTACTTTCCACGACCCATTATTCCTTACAATGAGTCGTGTCATGACTCATACCATCCCACTCTGGTGCCACAGGGATGAACAATGACTACAACCCATGACGCGTTGCATCAATCAATAAGTGGTCCTTAGACCCATTACCACATAATCTCCTACTGCAGAACCTGAAAACGGATGGCTCCCATGGGTCATTAGATCCTCCAACGGCTTGTACCACGAGTCGTTCTATGTGAAATCTCAAATTTCCCGCTGCTTCTCATTTTCTTATCCTGAGTCTAGTCTTAGGCACTTTTGAGATATTACAATATCTCCCCCTTGGGAACATTCATCCTCGAATGTGAATGAACATACGGAAATCTGGGGAAATAGGACTGACATCTCAAATACTGAACATCTAAAGCTGAAAACTGATGGATTAACTGAATCTGGACCGGAATACATGACTAAATTGAATTCACGAGTCACACATACATACATTAACATGAAGGAAACTGGAACACATGAACTGAACATGAAGCTGAAAATACTAAGGAGGAAACTGATACCTCAATCTAAAATTGAGTCGGAAGGGAATAGATGCGGGTATTTAGCCATCATATCTGTTTCGGCTTCCCAAGTAGCTCCCTCAACATGCTGATTCTGCCAAAAAGCCTTTACTAAAGCTACTTCCTTATTTCTTAGCTTCTGAACCTGATGATCAAGTATTTCTAGCGGAACCTCTTCGTAGCTGAGGCTATCCTTCACACCTACGCTGTCCACTGGAACAGCCAAAGCCGGATCACTCATGCACTTCTTCAAAAGCGGCATATGAAACACCAGATGTACTGAAGCCAATTCTGAGGGCAACTCCAACTTATACGCTACCTTGCAAACTCGTCTTGCAATCCGGTACGGGCCAACATAACGGGGACTAAGTTTTCCTTTCTTTTCGAATCTCATCACTCCCTTTATGGGAGATACCTTAAAAAACACCCAATAATCAACTTCAAACTCAATTTCTCTCCTTCTTACATCCACATAGGAGTTTTGACAACTCTGGACTGTCTTCAACGTTTTCCTTATAAGCTGAACCTTCTCCATAGCCTCATGGACTAAATCTGGTCCTATCAACGCAGCTTCACCTACTTCGAACCAATCAATAGGCGATCAATATCTCCGCCCATAAAGAGCCTCAAACGGGGTCATCTGAATGCTAGAATAGTAGCTGTTATTATATGCAAATTTAATAAGAGACAAATGATCATCCCAACTACCCTTGAAATCAATCACACACGCCCTCAACATATCCTCAAGAGTCTGAATAGTCCGTTTAGCCTGACCATCTATTTGCTGGTGAAATGCTGTGCTAAGCTTGACGTGAGTACCAAGTCCCTCTGAATCTCCAAAACTGGGAGATAAACGGAGTACCTCTATTTGATATGATGGACAAAGGCACTCCCTGTAATCGAACTAACTCATGAATATACAATTTAGCATAACATTCTGTGGAATCGGTAGGAAATGAGCTTCTTTAGTCAACCTGTCCACAACCACCCAAATAGAGTCATACTGTTGGCGAGTACAAGGCAAACCCATAATGAAGTCCATATTGATTTCCTCCCACTTCCAAGTAGGAATACTAATGTATTGAAGCACATCTCTAGGTCTTTGATGCTCAATCTTCTCTTGTTGACAATTCGGACACTTAGCCACAAACTCTGCTATGTCCTTCTTCATTCCATTCCACCAATAAACCTCCCGTAGGTCACGATACATTTTGGTGACACTTGGATGTATAGAATATCTGGAACCATGAGCCTCATGCAATATCCACTCCCTTAAGTCATCAACACCCCGTACACACAAACAACCCTGATATCGTAGTACACCATCTCCCCATTGGGAGAAAACCTCCACCTTCTAATTCTGAACAACTTCCTTCAACTTTACTAAAATAGGATCCTTGTCTTGTCTAGCTTTGACCTCAGTCACCAAGGAAGATTCTGATCCATTCTGAACAATGACACCATCATCCGTCAAGTCAACAAGATGAACTCCTAGTCGTGCAAGCTGATGCACATCCTTCACTAACTCTTTCCTCTCCTCATCTACATGGAATACACTCTCCATAGAAAGCCTGCTAAGAGCGTCTGCCACCACATTGGCCTTGCCCGGATGATAAAGGACACTCATATCATAATCTTTAAAAAGCTCCAAACACCTCCTTTGACGTAGATTTAGATCCTTCTGTGTAATATGTACTGTAGGCTTTTATGGTCCGTAAACACATCCACATGGACCCCGTACAGATAGTGTCTCCAAATATTCAAGGCAGATACCACTCCGTCAACTCGAGGTCATGAGTCAGATAGTTCTTTTCATGGACTTTCAACTATCTGGAAGCATAGGCTATAATCTTATCATGTTGCATTAATACACAACCAAGGTCGATCCTTGAGGTGTCATAATATACCACAAACCCATCGGTACCCTCAGGTAGAGTCAACATTGGTGCTGAGGTGAGTCGAGCCTTCAACTCTTGGAAGCTCTTCTCACAGGACTCCGGCCATTGAAACTTCACTTTCTTCTGGGTCAACTTAGTCAACGGTGCTGCAATGGATGAAAACTCTACCATAAACCTCTTATAGTAACTAGCTAATCCCAAGAAACTCCTGATATCCGAGGGACTCACTGGTCTAGGTCAATTCTTCACAGCTTTTATCTTTTGAGAGTCCATATGTATAACCTTACTTGACACCACATGACCCAAAAATGCTACCGAGTTTTACCAAACTCACACTTGATGAATTTAACATACAGCTGGCGGTCCTTCAGAGTTTGTAGCACCATCCTCAAATGAGCATCATGCTCCTCTTCGCTCCAAGAGTATATGAGAATGATATCTATGAACACGATCACGAACATATCCAAATATGGATTACATATCAAAATACGGCTTGAACACTCTGTTCACCAAATCCATAAAAGCTGAAGGAGCATTCGTTAGTACAGAAGACATAACTACAATCTCATAGTGACCATACCAAGTCCTGAAGGCTGTCTTATGAATGTCACTCTCCCGAACCCTGAGCTGATGATACCCGGATCTGAGGTCTATCTTTGAAAAACACTTAGCACCCTGAAGTTGGTTAAACAAGTCACCAATCTTGGGGAGGAGATACCTGTTCTTGATTGTTACCTTGTTCAATTGCGGATAGTCAATGCATATTCGAAGGGAACCATCCTTTTTCCGGACAAAGAGAACTGGTGCAATCCACGAGGATTGCTTGGTCTGATAAAACCCTTGTGTAAAAGATCTTTCAACTTCTCCTTCAACTCCTTTAGCTCATCTGGAGCCATTCTGTAAGGAGAAATAGATATAGGCTGCGTATCGGGAAAAAGGTCAATCCTAAAATCGATCTCCCGCTCAGGAGGAATTTTCGGTAAATCATCTGGAAACACTTCTGGATATTCACACTACAGGAACTAACTAGATAGTCGGAGTTTTTGATGTAGCATCCTTAACCCTAACTAGATGGTACACGCAACCCTTAGAGATCATCTTTCTGGCCTTAAAGTTGAAAATGAAGCGACCTACAAGCACAACTGAATTACCCTTTCACTCTAGGACTCACTCACTCGGAAACCGAAACTCTACCGCACGGGTTCTACAATTTACTGAGGCATAACATGCATGCAGCCAATCCATGCAAAAGATAGCATCAAAGTCTGTCATGGATAACTCTACTAAATCTGCTGAGGTGACTTTCTGAAGGACTGTGACATGGAAATTTTTATATACCCGTCGAGCTATTACTGAATCACCAACTGGAGTAGAGACTGAGAAGGGTTCTGATAGGATTTCGGTACAGACTCTGAAACTACTAGCAACATAGGGCGTCACAAAAGACAAAGTATCCCTTGGATCTAATAATGGATATACATCAAGGTGGAATACTCGTAACGTATCGGTGACCATATCTGGTTAAGTCTCCTACTCTTGTCGAGATGCAAGGGCATAAAACCTATTCTGGAGCTGGCCACCACCTGTACTGGTGGACGCACCCTGTTGAGCTGGGTGTACAATACCAATCGAGGAAAGTCAATATCCTGATGAAGCATAACGGTCCTACAATCCTTGACCAGGTTGTTCGTTACTCCGTGCACAAACCTGCTCACCTGAGCTCTCTGATCAGCCTCCAGCTCTGGTGCATATTTGGACAAACGAGTGAACTCCAAGGCATACTCCTGGACCGTCATGTTGTTCTGCCTCAAGTTCACAAATTCAACTACTTTTATTTCGCTCATCTCTTGGGGAAAGAACCGATCCAAAAGCATGGTATGGAACTCATCCCTACTAACCGGGCCCGCCCTAATTACCCTACCATCCTTCCACTGTCTGAACCAGATATACATAACCCCTTTCAACTGATACGAGATTAGATCTGTGCACTCCTCTCTGTCACCCCCATGATCTGGGTGTTCTTCAGAATTTCATCAATAAACTCATGCAGATCCTCACCCAACTTCGATCTGAGAAACACCGGAGCGTTCATCCTAAGAAAGTCTCTGACTCTCGCCGCTGCCACATTCCCATTCTGGGGGACATGCGCACCACCTGCTGGTTGACTTGGGTAGTCAAAGCCTAAGCTAACATCTGGATGGCAGCCCTAAACTCTGCATGGGCCACCTGCTTGGGGACATGATCCTCAGAGGCTGGTGGGGCCTGCTGGTGCCCATCTCCGTTGCCATTCTGATGGTCATTTTCGTTTCCATTCCTTCTTCCTTTAACTCAGTGAGGAGGCATGATTCTGAAAACACATATAGCACGAGTTAGAAGGATAGAGAGACATTTCATCGCACAACATAGATTATGAAAGAAGGGAAGTTTCCTAAACATTTCGTAGCCTCTTCATCAAAAGTATGACGCGCTTCACACCTATGAAAAAGACTCTACTTAATGCGGCTTTCAGACACCCTAGGACACTTCAAAACCTATTGCTCTGATACCAAGTTTGTCACGACTCGAACATAGACTCGGATTGAGACACGGGACAAAGAATCCCAAGAGGCTCCAAGTCGACCCATAGAATGAACATGACATCTAAAACTCAACATAATAATGCGAAAGTCTAACATATATAATACGAAAAGTCTGAGAATATGATATGTTGAATATTTTAATACATAACAATGATCTGAAACTGAATACATACTATATTTGATAAGCCTCTATATACTGACGAGTTGATGGGACAAGACCCCAACTAACTCACTAGAAACTAAAAATACTTAATATAAGCTAAAAAGGGTCCCCGAAGGATGAGGATTCACCAATCCTGGTTGAGAGATGCTAACTCTAAGGACCTGGCTAACGACGGGACTGAACATGAATGTCCGAGCCTATATCATAAAACGATACATCATAGAGTATGCCGTCAGTACTTGGAATGTACTGAGTATGCAAGGTAAGGAAAATCGGATAGTTAAAATACATAAGAGTGCATACGAGTAGGACAACATGATTATGAAGTAAATATCATAGTGTAAATGTAAGGGCTCAAGTTTTTCAAATCATTCATAATTTCAATCATAAATCATAGTCATAAGAGAAACTTTATAAAGCATAACCTGAGCCAAAGTAACATAAACATAACTATGCATAAGTCATGAGGAACAATGGGAGGACTCGCCCTAACTGACACCATCATGATAGAGCCTTACATGATGCTCCACTATTTCGTCCAAGTGGTTAAGACCGCCCCGACGTGCCAGGAAAGGGTACGTGCAGTATGGTGATATCACAGGGATCCCATAATAAATATATATACCTACGGGTCTACTCGGTGTTAGACACTGCTCCCAAAAACATGCACGTGAGGGCTCGTATAGTAATTGTAAAATCATTCATGAAGATTATGGCCAAATAAAAATAATAAAATGATGGATCCCACTTGAAATACATGATTATCCATGAATAAGGGCCCATGAATTAGCCAAGAGTCATAAATCCATAAATAATGAAAATCATGCATATTTGTAAAACATTTATAAACTTGATATTTATACATCCATGAAGAGTACTTGGAGAGAAATCATAACATGAATCATATATCATAATTTAGACTTAGTAAGATCAAAATCATAATAGAATCATAATTTGACTTTTCATGAAACATACATAATTAGGGATAATTTTAATAATATTTAAAACTATAAATTAATAATCAAAATAGTTATAAAATCTTCTCATAGATCATAAAACATTATTTGATACATGAAGAAAATTGACCCATAGATAGATCATAGAGAATTTCACAAAATTAGGGATAAACTCCAATAGATCATGAACTTAAATCTAGAATTTGAATCCATGGAATTAAGAATAATTTATAGCATGAGAATGAAAGGGACTCTCATTCATAGTCTCACATACCTGGGTAAATCTGATTTACACTTGCTCTTGAAAGCCCAAAGGAAATTGGAGAGAAATTGAGAAATTCTTCAAGCTTGATCTCCAAGGAAGAACTCTAACTTGCATGCATGAAATAGTAAGGTTTAGAATAGGTTTAACACCCTTAAAACCCTGCTAACTGAGCTTAAAATGACGTAATTTAGGACCTTAGAGTTTAGAAATTATGAAAATACCCTTAATGAAAATTTTGAAAATTTTGCACTGCCAGTGACAACGGTCGATACAATGGGTCGTCCTTCGATTTACTTACTCCATCATTTCTTAACTTCTCAGGTCCTGATACCACGACTCGACAAAATGGGTCGTTACTAGACACAATGACCCGTTACTTCATCCCGTCATCACCACTGACTCCTCACCTATATTTTTCTGAGACTCTTTCTACGAGTCCAGCAACGACTCGTGCCTCCAAACAATGGGTCGTTGGACCCATCCGTTGCCTCTAGGCTAATTTCCACTGCACCTTCTCATGAGTACTTTCCATGACCAGTTGTTCCTTACAACGAGTCGTGTCACGACTCATACCATCCCACTCTGGCACCATAGGGATGAACAACGACTGCAACCCACGACCCATTGCATCAATCAATAGGTCATCCTTAGACTCGTTACCATAGAATCTCCTACTACAGAACCTGACAACGGGTGGCTCCTACGGATCGTTAGATCCTCCAACGGCTTGTACCACGAGTCATTTTGAGTAAAATCTCAAATTTTTTATTTTTTCTCATTTCCTAATCCCGAGTCTAGTCTTAGGCACTTCCGGGGTATTACAGTAATCACCTTTGTAACAAAAAAAATTCTGTATCTTGGAGTTTCAATCTTTCAGAATTCACTTTCATAATTATTTTGATGAAAATAATTCAAGACTCTAATTGAAGACAATATTTTCGTTATGCATTTTCTCAAGCTTGAAAGTAGTTGAAAGATGTAGAGAAATGAGTTATATCGTTAAAATCTATGAGTTTGTAATACAAGTCGAGTCAATAGTGTAAGCATAAGTTATAGCTTTTATGCATTGTGAAAATATCGCAGTATTTGATTTTCTACCCATAGGTCACGTTAGCAAGTAGCTATAGACATACAAAAAAAATAAATGAAACACTCTAAAAATTTCAGTAGCTATAGACATACAAGAAAAATAAATGAAACACTCTAAAAATTTATAGGGCAAAACAATATTGCCTTGGCTATTTCTAGTTGCAAGAGAAGATCGAAGGTAGTGATCACTTTTTTTTAAAATTAAGTTCTAAGCCAACACACTCATGTTAGGTGAATTTTCAGGATAGAAGATTATTTTTCATAACTAGAATATTAGCCGACATGCATATTTGTCATCATGAACTTTTTATATCTAATTTGGTGTTACGCTTTTAGCATAAAATTACTAAATTATATGTCTTATAAATTTTTTTCATTAATTTATTAATTGCAAACATGCAATGTAAAATAAAATTTAAATTATTGGGCCTGCAAATGCGGGCCAAGAATCATTTAGTGTATATATATTAGTGTTGCAATTTAATTTGTGGATGATCTAAAAGATGAGTTCGTTAAAATTGGGCTACAATCCCAATCCGTTAACTGCATAATAAGCCAATATGATTGGTAAGTGGATCAAATCCAACCCATCTGATGCACATATCTCCCTTGAAAAAAGATGCAGACAAGTAATATTCAATACTCGTACAAATTCATACCAAGTGTACTATAAAATAATTTATAATTGAGATTCATTTAAATTTATATACTCATCAAAAGAATAAAAAAATGACAAAATAAACTAACAAAATATTTTCACAATATTCTTCCCCTTCTATTATTCTTTTGCAAGTATTGGTGAAAATAAAAGTATCGTCATCTTTTCGAGTGATCAGGTTCATATTAGATGAATTTTTTAATTTTTATGTTTTAATATACATATTTAACTATTAAAATTTAAAAATTATTTATGTTTTTCAAGCAAATTTTTTTGCGAGTCAAAGATCACAAAATTTTAAGATAACAGTACATAATGATCTATGTTGAGTTTAGTTTGTGTTGACTTTTTCGGGAACTCGACATACCAAATATTTTATATATGTAATTAAATTGAGTATCATTTTTACTCAATTTAATTAGGCATATAAGGGACGATACTTTTATTTTTAACAATACCTTGCAAAAGGGTAATAGAAGAGGAAGGATATTATGAAAATATTTCGTTAATTTATTTTGTCACTTTTTTATTATTTTGATGAGTATATAAATTTAAATGGATCTCAACCATAAATTATTCTATAGTACACTTGGCATGAATTTAGTGAACCACTGAATATTACTTGACCGGATCTTTTTTCCAATTTATGAGTGAGAAATTTTATATCACAGGACGTGTTATAAGCACTAATTATATTCTTTGTATAGACATTTTCAAATAATTGCTCCATCTAACAATAATTTTATTTTATAGCAATTTAAGTTAACCACTATATCCCTTAATTTTATGCTGCAATTTTAATAAAACTTATGCCTCCCAACTCACTTCTACT
>JACEIK010000038.1:220526-235403 GCA_018107945.1 Datura stramonium | reverse complement strand
TATATAAAATCACATGAAAATGTATCAAATAGCTTAGAAAACACGACTCATTTAAGTTGTAAAACGTATCACGGGACCTATATTATTTCCCGTGATCAATAATATCAATATCCCCTAAAGTATTTGAGGAGATTTTAGTGTTATCCTGCACCCGAAAGAAAAACTTGGAGGTCTCCCTCATAGGAACTCTAAAAGTTTTGACTTTATGAAATGTATGGATAATTGGGGATGACTGATATTGGGTATATAGGTTCCAAGTATACTTGGTGTAGTAACTGGAGGCCTAGTAAAAGGATCTGGATGAGACTTTATAGAGTGTTTATCAATGACATGTGGGCCCAAAGGTTCTCTTGTAATACTATCAAACATTTGGTAAGAACAGGTTTTTATCACGAACCTCTACTTCTCAGATGTGATGATGGAAAACCAGTTGGTCATAAGCATTTTAAATTCCAAGATTTTTGGATTCTCAAGAGGATTTCAAAGAAGTAGTAAGAAATGATTGGATCAACACATTAATGGCAACCCTATGTGGAAGTTGCAACAAAAGTTCAAACGGATTGGTAAAAGGTTGACTCAATGATCTAGAGAAGGAATTGGAGATGTCAATGACCAAAAAAAATTGTGAAAAACCTAAGTCCAATACTTAGAGGATATGGACTTAATGCACAAATCAGATGAAAACAAGTATGAACTAAATAAAGAAAAACAAAATACATCTTCTGGCTCAACAAACAAGATCTTCTCTTAAAATAAAGGGCTAGAATTAAGTGTTTTGAAAGAGGGTAACACTAACTCCAAATATTTTCATTCTATTATCAGGGAAAGAAGAAGAAAGCTGTGCATAAGAGGATCAAAAATACCAAAGGCAAGTGGATAACTTGGGATGCTAAGATTGCTAGGGCAGCCTCAAACATTTTGGCATATGTTCAACTTAAAACAAAAAAGTGTAGACCCTAGGATTCTTGATTGTAGTACTAACTGCATCAGCTAAGAAGACAATGTCAGCATTAAAAGCTGTCCAAAAGAGGATGAGATCAAGGATGCTATATTTGAAGTGAGCCCAGACAGTGCTGCAGGTCCAGATGGTTTCTTAGGTAAGTTTTATCACTCTTGTTGGGATATCATTAAGAAATATATAATAGAATTTGTTCAGTTTTTTTCTGCAAAAGGAAACTACACCAAATTTTTCTCACATACCCTTCTTGATCTTATCCCAAGATTGATTCCCTTGTTACTTTTGCCAATTGAGCCTTATTAGTCTTAGCAACTTTTCTTATAAAACCATCTCCCAAATCATATCTAAAAGGCTTAATATTCTCCTCCGTACTATAATCTCTAATAATCAATCTGATTTTTTAAAAGGTAGACTTATTACTGAGAATGTTACACTTGCTCAAGAGATTATTCAGGATATTAAGTGTAAGAACTTCGGTGGTAATGTTGTCATTAAATTAGACATGGTCAAAGCATATGACAGGCTGTCTTGGCCATTTCTCATTGATGTTCTTAAAAAATTTAGTTTTAGTGATGATCTTACCAATCTATTTCTGGGAACTATTAGTAATGTGTGGTACTCTATTATCATCAATTGTACTAGAAATGGCTGATCACGTCCAAATTACACCTTGCAATGAAGTATGAAGTAATCATTGTCAAATATAGTAACCAACTAGGTTGGGGTCGATCCCACATAGAATAGGCGAGAAATAATTCATTGATAGTGATTAATTCGATCAGTAGCCAGTATTTTGGAGGGGGTTGCAACAAAAAAATAATTTGAAGTATGATTTTGTTTGTAACAAATATATGAGAAAAAACTAGGTACGTGTTCTCCGTAATTTTATAATATAGTAGACTTATTTTTTTAGTGACTATCACAGTTAATTTCATGCAAGACTGATGATTATGTTCATCTAATGTCTCTCGATCTACATAGATGAATTTCACTCTAAATTCTTTTTAACTTTAGGTATTCATATTTGCCCTCATCGTATGTCTTGGACCAACTATCCTTGATTAGAGCTCAAGTCAATTGGATGAGGGTTGATAGCCTCAAATTTTCATTATTATTCTCTTTTCTTAACATCAACCTCTTTGTCAAGCAAGTTGATGATATAGACACGTTTCAATATGTGAAACCGCTAAAACTAATTAAAATGAAGAGAATAATAATACACTCAATTACACCATTCAAGAATCACTATTACGTGCCTATATTCGTTAATCAATCATGGTTCCCATAACTCTAGCTAATGAATCTAGATGCTCATGTTTGAAGAAACAATATCATAATATATATAAGAAGTCAGGATGATCACTTCTAATAAGATAAAATTATTTGACAAATCTTGAAAAGCTAAATAGAATCACAAGAACTTGATATTTCTCTAAATAATGGTATGGAATAACGTGTTCCACACTTAGAATATACCTTCAATCAGTGCGAATTATGTGGTAATCACTAAATCAAAACGTTCTAGGGGTATTTATAGTAGTAGAATAAGTCTACATCTCTCTTGCTTTGATTGAGATTTGACTTTGCAAAACCTTGCCTAAATAACCATACCTGCATGTCACGGTACTCCATGTGGTGACCATCTTGCGTATTGTGGGCCTCTATGTGATGGAGGGGCTGCGCGATCCGGACCCCCTTTTAGCTTTGAAACTTGTTCCTTTCGAGTCCCTGACCGTCAACACTTGCTTCTTATGGTCAAACAATCCAAATATTAACATTTTTTATCTTGCAAAAATTAATCATGTGTGTTAACTCTTTTTTATAAATATCACATAAAATCAAGGAAATCATACATCATTTGTTCTCAAAACATAACTAAGTATGGGCACAATATGGTAAATAAGTGCATAAATACGTCCAACATCACCACCCCACACTTATACTATTGTTCGTCCTCGAACAATCTACTACTCCCCACTATAGTTTCACACACAAAATTCACCTCACGAACAGGTCTACTGACACTCAAATGTACTAGACAATTCAATCATGCTCCAAAAATTGACTCAACATGTATATAAAATCAACATTCAAGGGTTATATGTCAAAATCACTTAGCATCTAGAACTAACTCAACAAGATATGTTGGAGCCAACATGAACATATGTAATCTAGCAATCAAGAATACACCAAAATCTTACCATTATGTGTCCGTCACTATTTAAAGAGATGCCCTTTCACTCACATGATGCATAACATAGTTAACTTGGGCATGGATACGATAATATTGCTCACTCTCCCGAAGAACTTTACATGCATGCAATAGACATACCATAAGCTTGACCTTAGTGTAAATATTCTACTAAAATAAAACATCAAATCTAGGATCAATTAGGACTTAAGATGATTGTAGTGTAGGCTAAGAGACGAGTGGGAACTATCTGACCAGAATAGTGACTAATCTCCCTAAGAACTTTAATACTTCACAATTCTTTCAATTTTAGCACAATACTTGATCTACTGCACTACTCCTTATGCCTCGCCTTTATCGAAATTTGGCACTTTGGATTACTAGTAGGGAATTTTGACAATATTTACTTTTAAGCTCATGCACTTTTTCTAATTTGTTTTCTTTGCTTTCATTCTTCACATTTTTTTTCTTTTCTTTTCAAAACTTTTTTCTTTTTTTCCCTACTATCACCCTCTTTGTTTTGCACTTTTCACCTTTTCTTTTTTTCTAATTTCCACACTTTAGCCTTTTTTCTTTTTTTATTCACTTATATTCCTTTCATACAAAAATTTTCAATTAGAGTTTCTTAGGAGTCATTTGGATCAAATAGTAGTCAATAGAATAAAAGGAATTTAGTTTTTAACATGGCTATTAAAAGAATAGGCTAAGACACAAAATGGCTAGCTAAGACAATCACATCAAGGCAGGTAAATGAAAGATAGAAATAGGTTGTCAAAGAAGTACCTATACTACTTTCTAGATTCAACATTCTCATTTCACTTAGCACATACACCGGGCAAGTTCTAGACATTAATATGAAAGTATAGAGTATATGCAAAATCTCACACACACAATGACCCAAATGATTCAATAATGGCGATCAATATATAAACACACATATCCATATTGAATGTCTCACATTATCAAACCCAATTTTCAAGCATAGGAGTCAAGTTTCAAAAATCTAAGTGTTTCTACCTTTTCATGCATTTTTGATGAATTCTTACGAAGTCTTAATGATATCCTGAGTAAAACACCTAGCATTTAGAAGGTTTCAAGCTCTTGTTCTCCTACTTATGAATAATTTACCCTTAAGATGGTCATCATCCATCCATCATCGGAAAAAATCATGACTATGACTAAAAAAATCTAGACACTCTAGTCAGTTCTAAGGGATTATTCATTGACAAAATACCGAAAATAAAAATCGATTAAACCCAAACATAAAACAAAACAAACACCACTCAAGTTGGAAGGAATCAAGTCAGAAATCACAAAAAAGAGACTAGGTAGGACCATGAATAGTTATAGCAATTTAAGCATACATGGAAATCAAATTTCTCCCACTCCACAGTTAATTAATAGCATTGTTCTCAGTGCATAAACAATAAGGTATACGTATAGGGTGACAAAAAGAACTCCCTGGTCCTGATCCTTGTTGGATGTGGAGATCACTTTTTCCCAGATGTCCATGTCCGTGTTGCGGACCTCTATGAGAACATCACGCCTCACTTCACGCGACTCAGTGCGCAGATGGCACTCTGCATCGCACCTCTATATGCACAGATGGGCCTCCGTGTCACGCAACTCCATGAGGGGCTATGGCCTTGCTGCCCAGTTTCGTCCTCCATTGTGCGAGTCTTCCCTGTACCTATGATTTATTTCCTCTACAGTTGAACAACCACATTAAATCTAAAAAAAATGAAAAATAAGAAATAAAACTAAATTACCTTGGGTTGCCTCAGAAGCGCTTGATTTAACGTTGTGGAATGATGCCATTAATTTTACCACTTTTCCTTCCACTTTAAACTTATGAATTGGACCCCTATTTTTTTCCTAATTTTGTACTCCACTCGAGGGGTGGTGGTGTAAAAATAGAGGCACCAAGTAATAAATACCGCAACTTGTACTTCTTGACCTTTAAATGAGGGATGTGATTTTACCCCGTTGGCATGAAAAAACTTTAAAATGAAATCACTTTGATCTTCCTCTCCAAAATTCTCCATAGACTCAGTTGCCTCAATCTCCATACAGTAAATCAAGTGCAATGTTGAAAAATAATTGAAATATAGCCTAAGTCGCTCCATTTTTAAGAATGCTTTGTTTTTAACATCCTCATTCTCAAATGCACTAAAGTCCTCAAAAATGATTTGAAGGGATTTTCTTTGCAACTCTAGTGCACTTCTCAATTTCGATATCTTGCATTATTGTTAGAGTGGTTGGTTGGAAAATAGCCCTTAACTCTTCAAAGTCTATCTTGACATCTTCTTCATTGAGAGCCGACTCAAAACTACTATCTTTGACCAATTGATGTTGAGCATTACATTCCTCAATCATAACATTGTTTAATTTGGCCTCCAATTCTTGAATAGAAATTTTTAATAGCTCTACTTCTTGATTTTGCTCAGCATGCATGTTCAAGAAGTCTTCTGTCATTCGTGAAATGCCTTCACGATAATCTCATACACTTCAAGTTGTTGAGATTACTTCGATAGCTAATCTTTTCTCACAATTTTCACTTGGTTAAGTTTTGCTTCATGATGGAAATTTTGTAAAACTTGTAAAAATTCTCCTATGGAAAAATCCATATTTTGGATAACTTTCTCATCATCATGTGGCACTTTTTCGCACCAGTTAGGCAGGTCAGCCCCATTATTTAATCTTCTCCATTATGCTTCTCAATATCTCTTCAACTTCTTCTTTACGAGAAGTAGAGATTAATTATTCAAATTTTTGCTCTTCGTCAATTTCACAATTTTCATTGTGGTCATAAAGATATTTTGGTTCATCCTTTGAGCTTGAAATCTCTTCTTCAATGATTTCTTCTTGGGGAGTAGACAATTATATATGCATTGAGAGTCGTCATCCTTTTCCAAGTTAGATTCCCGCTCCAAAAAAGCTTGGAGCATGGCTTCCATGTGTTCATATACAGTGCTTTGTCCTTCACATGCCATATCATTATTCCTGTCAAACTCTGACGTCGCCCTAGCGCACACAAGCACACGTGGTTATCAAGTAATATAGGACCGTGAAGTCTCAATATCGATCCCTTAGAAACTTGTCAGATTAATTGCTTAAGGTTAATATTTTATTTCACTATTCTAATAAACACATGAAAATGGGGAAATGGTTTGGAAATAGTTCTACTAACTTCAAATGTAAATCAAACTAATGAACTAAAATTATTCTTGCAAGTATTTGTAATTCAAATGATGAGAGAATATAGGGTCTTGGCACTTCCGCTTTCAGGTTGAGTTTTAGGACTCAATTACACTAGACTAAACTCTTGTCAAGTTTGCTAGTTGCAAGTTACGATTAGATTTCTTGTCGTTCTCCCGAACATCCAAGAACTATCTCATGAATCCTAACACCTATACCTCTATAGTCACAGGAGAAACATGAAATGACGGTTGAAGATACTTATATTCAACTGAACAGGGTTGAAGGGTGTATTCCTATCCTCGACAATGAAATCTTACCTTGAACTCATTGTTGACAAAGATTATTGAAACCTATTTTATACCTACTTTTAACCCTCTTGGTTTCCTCTCCCGAGTTCAATCTAGAGCCAAAAAATAATATTCGTAAGGTGATCACTCTAATGAATAAGCAATGAAAATAAGTAAGTATAAATAATCTTGAATAAAGAATTAAAGTCTAACATAAAAGAGTATTCAAACGTCAACCATCAGCTATGGCCAAAACTCTAGAACATGATTTTAGCCACCCATGTTCAAGTGAAAAAATAAAGAAAAGATCATTCGAATTATTAAAAATATAAAGTAAAGAAGAAAACCTCAAAGAAAATGAACTTTTGTATCTTCTCCCAAGAATTGTGTACAAAATCAACCTTTCTGACTGAATGCCTCTAACAAAGTGCCCTAGCTGTTATATTTATAAGCAAGGTATCAAACGATATCTTTTCCCTTGAGAAGTATATCTTTTAGACCTAAAAATCTGTCCGGGAAAGCTTTTGGTGTGCCGCACCATCCAATGCATCAAACTTGGCTTGAATTTCCTATGAAATTTTGCCTCTGGCGCGTCGCACCAGCCATATCACCAAGGTGTTAGTCAAATTCTGCACATGCTGGGACCTGGCAAGCCGTACCATCCAATGCACCAAAATGTTGAATAATTTTCCTAAGTTCGTAACCCTTCTGGCGCACAGCACCACTCATTTCACTAAGGTGCTGAGCAACAATTGTTCTAAAATTGAAGACCTGGAGCGCCACACCACCCACCGCACCAAACTGAGCCCAATTTTCTCTGAAGTTGGGGGGTTTGGCATGGCGCACCAACTATCTCACCAGACCAATTTCTCAAACTCTTCTTTCTGCACACCTTGGGCCATTTTTTAGTCTTTTTTCATTGATTACATGCTCAAAACATCTAAAAATACTTTTTAGCTCATATAACACACATAAACATGAATTCATGTATTTCATAAGGATAATGAACTCAGAACAAGATAAAATATGATTAAAAGTATGGCAAATTGGAATAAGAATATGCCCAATAGCACCACCCCACACTTAAACCGTTGTTCGTCCTCAAACAATCCTTAATTATATGCACAAACATCTTTTTCCACCACTTGTCACCTCTATAAATTCTCACTCAAACATCTAGCACAGAGCATATAACTAAGTGGTTCATCAATTCATAACAATCCACACCAAGTACATACAGAAGTTTTCACATTCAAAACTACATGACCTCTCTAACTAACTCATCTTTTCAAAATAGGGCCAACATGATTAAGTATGAAAAATGCAACACATAGTACACCGACTTTGACCATCTTATGCCCTCACTTATTTAGTAATGTTCCTTCTCTCATATTATCAATTCAAAATTTGAAACATAATAAGCAAGACACACTCACTCTCACAAATTATGTATCATACACATGCAATATACCACAGGCTTTCCCATCATGTATAATTAGACTACTTAATCACTTCAAAGAGAGTATGATCATAAGGACTTTTCTTGGTTGTAATGTCCACTAAGGGACGGGTAGAAATGATTTTCTTTAGTAATGGCTACCAGTCCTAAGCACTTTAATACATTGTTCATCTTTCTTGTCCACCTCTTTTGTCTTCTCATTGCTCACCCTTTCCTTCACTAATCCTCTTTTCTTTTCTCATTCCCCTCTCTTTATACTACTTGACAGCCAGTTTCTGCTTATAAGTTCTACAAGAATAATCAACCATTAAAGATCTTTCATTAGTTCTAGCAGCAAGTAGACATGTTCTTTTGTGTGGGCACCCCTCTTTCTATCATATCCTTTTGCCATCAATCTTTTCTTCTTCCTTTCCTTTCCCTTGACTTTTTCTACATCGGTGGATCTACATTTTTAAATCTCAAAGTGCCTCAAACTATCTTTGGATTAAAAATTTTGAAGGTCATGCAACAAAGGGAATAGGCTTCTTTGTGGCTAAGAAAATAATTAAGGCTTGAAGCTCAATGGAGTTAACTAGGGATATTGTTAAGGAAGGTACAACAATAATCGACAAAATGGGTTTTCAAAGAAACGCCTTAATCACATCTCGCCTCTTTAGCAACTAACTATCCTATACAAACTTAGGCAAGTTCTAGATGTTACACTATGTAAAATACACAACAAATCAAGATTAGCTCTCATGGCATCATGATGTTAGTCGGTTTCCTATGGCCATATATCCACACCATCAAATTGAATGAATTTTTCATTATTAAGTCCTAAATTTTTTTCTTTGAGTCAAGTTAAAGAACCTATGTGTCTCTTATGGATTTCTCATTTATTATGCATTCATGATGACTTCTTCATTACTTCTAGCTTAGCTTCTAAGTGGAGTATCAAGAGAACACAAATGTGGTTTTTTTCTACTCCGTCCTAAAAAATAAAAAAAAGTGACTAATTTTCCTTAAGACAGTCGTCATCCATCTATCATCAGGAAGGGTCACTACCTCTACGACGACAATAAAACAAAAAAATTGACCCTCAATTGACAAAACAAAACAAAGTAGAGAAGAACAATCACATAACATAATAGAGCATCAGTGTTCATAGCCATCCACAATACTAACTATTACATACCAGAGTTTAATCAATCACATATTAGCCACTAACACAGAGAATAACAACTATTTCTACATCCCACTAAAAATTTAGCAAAGAAAAAATAAATAGAAAATCTACTTCCTCCACCCCATACATAAATAGTACACTGTCCCTAGTGCACAAACAAAGATATCAATTAGGGAGAGAAAAAGAACTTCCTGGGCCTCTAAGCATAGTCGTCATCATTAGGATTATACTCCTGATCATTATCATCATCATCATTATCTGCACCATCAGCCTGCATAACATCTATGGTGGCATCACCCTCCTCCTCATCATCCATATCATCAACACCATCAGTCAACACTGTGGCCTCATCGTCATCTAGAGGCTCCTCGAAAGCTGGTCCCACCTTGCACATCAGCATCGCATTCTCAGTGAGTGGGTACCGCTCCTCCAGTGCTATCATCTCCTCATCAATGGTAGGTCTTCCTTCAATCTTCAACTGCAACTCTAGCATCCCGAACATGTGCCCTCTCTAACTGTCATCCCGAGCATAACACTCTGTAGGAGTAAGAAGTGGAGCTGAAGATGTAGCTGGCTCCTTGACCTTTGTTATATCAATCATTTTTCCAGCCAAGTGCCCTGCTAGGGGTAGATGAAGATCAACCTCCTCTTCCTCAATGCCAGCCTCTCTCAAGAACTAGGTCAATAGACTGCCATAACAATACTTCCAATGGTACTTGTCTTTGGACCTCTTCATGTTATCTATGATCACTGCACCAAAGTTAATTGGAAACCCCTTTATCAGTATATACACCAATACAACTCTCTCTCTAGTAATCTTTGTGGTGTGTTTCTCAGGCAAGAGTACGACACATACAAGCGTGAACCAAACTCTAGCCTCCTTAGTCAAGTAGGAGAACGTGAGTGTAGAATGGGTGCCATATTGGTCCCTTTCCCAATGGGAAAATGAGTGCACTCCATATAGTGTATGTCGAATGTCATCGTACGAGGCTTTCTCTAACAATATGAAGTACATTAACGAGTCCACCACAGGTGTGCCAAGGAAAGCATTGAATGACCTAGCACTGAAGTGAACCACTTGACCCCATATCTTAATTTTAATGCTCTCTCTGAAAAAAGTATCCTAGTTGACATAGAATTCTCTCACCAAGGTGAGGTTGCACTCCTCAGGCTTGGCAAACAAGTATCCCAATGCCAACACGCGGATAGTGTCGCGGATGGTAGGGAACTCAAGTGCAAGACGTCCCTTATAAATCCAGTTTTCTGGAGCATACTTTGCTTCTTTCTGGGCATTAAACCACTTAGGACTATGCTCTTCCACGACTTTAGCTCCGAACCTCCTAGAAGGGGGTGCTTTGCTGGCCGATGACTTTTGACCCTTTTGTTCCCTTCTTGAGCCGCTTGAGACCTTTGTCAGTGACTACCACTTCTTTTCCTTTATCTACACGCAATTCCATGGTACCTTCCAAACAACAACAAGACTTTTATAAAATTAGTTTATGAACAATAATACTAGTTAATTAGGTGTAAGAGGTACAAATGAACCCCACACTTAATTCGCTAGCAACTTATGAGAATTTGTCAAATAGGGTACTCAGTCTTCCCCCATTATCATGCCAAATCTTATCAATCCAAATTATTCACCAATATTTCAAGTCATCTTCATGATTTTTCTCACACCTCTCTTAATTTTTCTTTTTTTCAAGAATGCTTCAATTTAGCCATTGCCTTCACCTTCTCCAACTTTTAATTCACAATTCACTCAACCCAAATTGTGAAAGTAGTCACAATAAATGCATTCAACAATTGACATGACTTTTACTACTTTCCACAATGAATTAACATGAATTTTTCAACAACACAAGATTTTCACAATTCAAGAATCACATAAACTAAACAATTTCTCTCCTACAAAAGTGCTCCAACTTCACTATTTTCAGAAAATCATTCAACAACCCATTAATTACCCTTTTCAAATACACAACTTAAAGTCACAAAATTCAACCAAAAATAAGCAATCCAACAAGGATATAACACTATTATGTAAGAACAAAGAGATTTAAGCTATGAATATCCACATTATAAAATTCAAGATTTTCACCAACAATGGTGATTTTAGATCTTTCAACTTGGGGAAGAAGGGTAATGGGAGCATGCTTACAAGATTAAATAACAAAATAGAGAAGAAAATTACTTACCTGAGTTGAGGAATTGTGATTCACCAATTTTTTTGGAGAAGACAATAATGGGGGAAAAGGGGAGGGGAGTCACAACCTAGGTGAGAGAAAAGAGAAAATTCTTGTCTTTTTTCTTTGACTTGTAAGTGAGAGAAGATGAATAAGGATTTAAAATAAAGATGTGGGTCATGAGTTTTTATTAATTTTAGGGTCCTGGGGTCAAATTTGACCCATGGAAACAAATTTTTTTCGCCCACTTGAATCTAGCGTGGTGCCCTAGCTACTGCTCCAGACACTTAGAAAAAAAACTTTCTTTGTAAATTGGTTCTGGCGCAGCGCGCCACCCAATGCTCCAACCTAATTTTTTTCCTTCTGAAGTTTGATACCTGGTACCCCACGCCGAGTATTTCACCCCAGACTTAGAATTTTTCCAACTTCTTTTCCCCGCGCTTTCACCTAAAAATCCCTGTCTGTCTCTACAAAACAAAAAAAATGTTAGAAAGATGAGTTGCCTCCCATAAAGAGCCTTAGTTATAGTCATGACACAAAATTCACAGGTTGTCACCCGTGCGGTGCCAGATTTAACATTGGGACACAATGCAAGACTTCTAACTTCTTCACTCAAGTGAGATGATTGGTATCCTGATTTCTTGTAAGTTCCCATGACACAGAAACTGCTCAACTATCTGCTTAGGTCCTCTAGGCTCCATCATTATGCTCATTGTAAAGTCCTTATAGTGAGGTGGCAACCTTGCAACCCCGAACACAACAAAGATTGCCTCTTGGCCATCCACAATCATTGATATCTTGTCTAACTTCACCTTTATCACTGCATCTGTGGTCGCTACAAATCCTCTTTCCAAAATGATGGGACATGTTTCGTCAACTTTGTAGTCCGAAATTATAAAGTCCACCAGTAAGATGGTCCCACTTTAGTCATTACATACTCGATAACACCATCAGGATAAGCAAGGGACCATCAGCTAACTGCAATATTACTGTGGTGGGATGTGGTTCCCCTAATCCAAGGTTCTAAATAATGATATAGGCATCAAATTAATGCTTGCACCCGAATTACATAGTGCTGAACTAACTTCTCTGCTCCCAATGACCACTAGTATAGTGAAACTCCTAAGGTCTTTCAGCTTCTTTGAAATCTTGTTCTGCACCTGGGAACTGCACTCCTCCGTGAGAGCTACGGTCTTAAAATCAGTAAGCCTTATTTTGTTTTCCAAGATATCCTTCAGATATTCAGAACCTCCTACAACAATTCAACCAATGGTAGTTTCACATATACCTATTTCAAAATATCAAGAAATTTCGTACAAGCTGTGTTCTCCTTCTGCTTCTTGAATCTATATGGGAATGGAGGAGGTGCTCTGACTTCTACCACTTTTGGCTGTGAGTTGCTTGACTCACCAACCTCCTGCTAGACCTCACAACTTTCTCTGCTTCATCTTTTCCATTTCTGGGTATCACTTCACCTAGCTCTTTTCCACTGCGCAAGGAGATGGCGCTCACATTCTCCTTGGGTTTCTTCTCGGTATTACTCGGAAGTGCCCCTTGCGGTCTATTTATCTGCTGAAGAGCCAATTACCCCATCTGCCTTTCTAACTCGTGGATAGACTTCTACATCTCATTAACCACCTGAGTCTGCTAGACCATCCACTTCTTCATGGTCTCCTCTAAAGAACTGCCTTGCTGCTGGCCCTACGGTCTCTGAAAGTTGTGCTAGGGTCTCTGGAATTTCTAGTTCCTTCCCCATGAGGGATTAGCTGCGTTCCTGTACCCTTGAATGTAACTATTTCCTGCAAAACCTCCACCACGACCTTGTTGACCCATAAAATACATAAGACTTTGGGTTTAATGGACAACCTGAATATGCATGGCCTTTTCCACACACCTCACATAATGCCGGTGGAGTCTGAATTTGCTGAACCTTATGAACTTGGCTTGCAACTGGTGTGATCACTATCTTGCTGATCACATTCACCAACTGAATGATATCTACCCAAATTGCCGCTATACCATCAACCTCGAGCTTCCTTGGCACTTTGGCTACTGTAAAGCTTCTGCCTAAATCCTGGTAATCTTGACTCCGAACTGACATAAGATTCAAAAGAGCTTCTATCTCATCATAGCTCTTGGACAAGATTTGCCCCTGTGCTGTAGCATCAAGCAAAATTTTAAACTCTGGCTTCAGCTTGTCTGCCCCACCTTGGTAGGCGTAATTGACACCTAATGCCATACTGGACTCTGAGCTGACCTGGCTGGATACATACACCTCTGGTGCACACCAACATCACGTAATCAATAAAACAATCAACTATAGCTCAGCTCAAAACATAGCCATAGGCCAATTAGGCTGCAACATACTACATTCATAGAACAGCTAAACCAGCAGTTGCAATAATAATAATATCTTATGCGGGCCGACAAGACCACCATGCTATCTAAATCATAACAGAAGAAAGGCAGGCGCATATATAAAAAACTACAGGCCGACAAGGCTGCTAACAGATAACATAACTAGGCCCCACACGACCACTAACACATTTCTAACCCAATACTGTAGTCTACAAGCCTCTATGAGTAAAATATTGGTCGGGACAAGGCCCCGGCCTACCCAAAAACTGAGCATCAAAAGACAGGCAAACCTCTAATCGATTGGCAACTCTGTAGGAAAGATGTTGACTAATCTGCTGGATTTGAATAGCTACTAAGGAGGTCTCGAAACCTGTCTGTCTGAACCTGCAGGAAAGTATGCAACACCCTATGCGTGGGCATCAATACAATAAGTACCAAATATGTAAGGTAGTAATAATAACTAAATGAAAGCTAATAAGGAACTGAAAGTAATCAGTGACAAGGGCTAGAAGTTAACCTATATAATTTCACAACCATAAACTGTATCTAGCAGGAAAATATATAAATAAGAACCTAACCTGGACCCTATAAGACTGGAAGGTACAAGAAACATAGAACTAACCTACCTGGGCCCCATAAGCCATAGTAAGTGCAAGCAACTATAACTCCTATCAGTTTTACTGCAACCTCGAAGGCGATTGTATCTAAGGCATACTCAACCCCTGAGAATATATCCACACCTTCTAGGCTCCTGCGAATGTGTCTGAGCCATCTGGGCTCCTGTGACTGTATTTGAGCCTTTTGGGCTCCTGTAACTACACACTGAGCACACAAGGGTGTACTGAGGGTCAGTAATGCCAATTCAGGCATAGGGGAAGCTGGTGAGTGCACCAGACTTCAAATGGCTCTGCAAGCCTTAATATAGTCTCTCGTGACATTGTATTGCTCTATGAGCATAATATAGCCCCATAGGTGATCACGGGAAATAATATAGGTCCCGTGATATGCTTTATAGCTTAAATTAGTCGTGTTGTCTAAGCTATTTGATACATTTTCATGTGATTTTATATAA